>BROE01000001.1:15369493-15382780 GCA_036571765.1 Plecoglossus altivelis
GTGGGCACATGCATACAACACCCTCGTGTAATCAGCCCCTTCTCTCTCCGTCCCCAGATGGTTCTTCGAGGTGCTTGGCTACGCCAAGTCATCGACCCCCAACATGATCAACGGTCTGGCGATGACCCTAACATTCTTCCTGGTGCGTGTGGCCGTCATGCCCTTCTACTACAGCCGCATGTGGGCCGTGATTGGCTCGGAAGCGTACTACCGCGTGACCCCGGGGGGGCGGGCCGCCTGGATAGGCCCCTCCCTCTGCCTGGACGTCATGAACCTGCTGTGGATGCACAAGATGGCTCGCGGATGCCTCAGGGTCATAAAGTCCATTAGAAAACAGTCGCCGGAGAGGTTGCCGAAAGGAACGGTGGCGATGAGGGAGGGGAAGAGCGACTGAGCTGGGGGGGAGGGGGGGAGGAAGGGGGAGGAAGGAGGGGCGAAGGGACGAACAGACATCGGAGGAGTGAGGACTTACAGGAGAGTTTGACTCCTAACTCATTTGGACCTTTTGCTGAACTCCTTGTCGTCGATGTGTGTGTGTTCGTTCACTTGTGTATTAATGTATGTGGATGTGTGCGCGCGTATGCGGCTAGGTGTGTGTGTGTGTGTGTGTGTGTGTGTGCGCGCGAGAGAGTGTGTATATGTCTGTGTTGCTCAAGTCTGTATTCCCTGAAGTGACCTTCAGTAGCACATACATCAGGAACGGATGTAGTTTTCCCTGCGACAATGGAAGTGCTCTTAACACAACCAGCCACCCACCTCAACACTTAGTAACCCACCCCTACTGACCACGCCCACATCCTGATGACCACGCCCACACACCCCTGACCACGCCCACATCCTACTGACCACACCATAACCCTTCTGACCACACCCACACACTACTGACCACACCCACACCCTCCTGAACACTCATCACCCCCCCCCTACTCCAAACTTTACACTCCTCACCAGACAGACACCTCCTCCCGATTGTAACAGCTCTCCACACCAGAACCCCCTCCCCCCCACATACACACCAAACCACACACTACACACACACATACACACCAAACCACACACACACATACACACCAAACCACACACCACACACACGCAACCATATACACCACACAGATGCACCACACACTTTAACGCGCATATTAATTCACGTAGAGACTTTGAAGTGAGTCTGCTTGACTTTTATTGCAGCATCTACAGGGGTACAACCCTATTGTGTCTCCAGAACCACACTCACACTCACACCACACACACACCACACGCACAAACTACACACACACTCAAACACGCACACACCAATACACACACACTCACACAAACCGCAATACACACACAACCACTCAAACACACACCTCAACAGACATCACACACACTTCACACCTCAACACACACATCACACACACCTCATCACACACACAACACGCACATCACACACACCTCATCACACACACCTCAACACACCTCATCACACACCCCTCATCACACACACAACACACACACATCACACACACCTCAACACACGCATCACACACACATCACACACACCTCATCACACACACCTCATCACACACACAACACGCACATCACACACACATCACACACACAACACACACATCACACACCTCATCACACACACCTCATCACACACACAACACACGCATCACACACACATCACACACCCCTCATCACACACACCTCATCACATAATAACTCCCAGCCACACTGAGGCCAAGCTGCTTGTCCACTGCAGCATCTACAGGGAAAAACGAAAGTGAGGAAACCTCGGTGAAAATCCTGCTTTAATGAAAGAAATTACTGTTTTTGTTAAATATGTTTTTAGAAATAATGCTGTCTATAAATAAAGGGATGCTTTTAATGTTTATTAAAGCAGAACTGTTTTAAATAAACATGTTGCTATTTATTTGTTTTGATATGTGTTTTGTTTGAAAGAAGTATCATTGACTGACCAGGCGACAGAGTACTATTGCTATTATACCGTAATATTAGTGAAGATATATAAAAAAATCGAGTTCACTGTAAAGAAACATCAACAAAAGTAGGGAATTAATCCAGTTTTGCATGTGTATTGACAGTCAAACTTTACCATGCTGTTCTGTGTTTTGGTCTGGTGTGAAATGGTGGGGGATGTCGTCACAGCTGCAGTACCATCACGAGCACTGCGACGTCACTAGACGCCTTCTCGCAAAGCATTGTGGGTAGCGTGTTTCCTAACTTCCACGACGTTAGTCCTTCTGGGCGCACACAGAGAGGTGAGTGGGATTTACATAGAGCCTCCACTCCGTTATCTAAACATATTCTATAGGAAACGTTTACTCTCACAGACAGCTGGCGGTTGAACTTGTTTTTCATATCTAGAAAGTGGTGTAAAATAGCTTTTTAGCTAGCCTGCTAGCTAGCTCTGTGTTGTCCTTGGTCTGTACTCAGAGACAGTGTGAGGAAAGTTCACGTTATAATCTCGACCTCATCGAACGCTTATTATTATTACAACCAAGATGGATAAAGCGTCAAGATTAGTAATAAATCGCTCCTTGTGTGTTGTCTGGAGTTAGGTGCGGATCATCGTTAGGACGACGTTAGGACGACGTTATGGATGCAATGCCCGGTCCCACGGTGAAGGCAGAGGGTTTTGCGATGTCTCCACCTGGAACACAAGGATTCCCCATGCACCACAACCCCAAACACAGTAAATCTATTCAGTCTGCTATAACTGCTCCCTCTTCTCCCATCTCCTCCGCTCCCCGTCCTCCTCCTCCTCCTCCTCACCTCACATCCTTTTCTCACCTTTAAACCTTTCGCTCTCCTTTCTCCTTCCCAGAACTGATCCATAGACCACGAATAAACAGAAATCAGAGCTCTGTGAGATCAGTTGTGTTCTGTGAAATGCTCACATCAACTGAACTGCTAGAACATTTCTGTTGTTCCAGAATATAAACTGTTATTCTAGAACCTTGCCGCTGTTCAAGAGAACACTAACTGTTAGCGTCTGCGGTCTGGTAGAACACAAGCTGTTGTGCTTGACGGAACATCAGTTGTTGTTCTAGAACCCTAGCTGTTCTACATTCTATAGCTGTGTTCTGTTCCAGTGTTGGCATGTTGACTCACATCCTCCTCCTATTCCAGGTTCCCCCCCTTCAGAGTGTCCCATGCACCAAGCCTCCATGCCGGCCCAGACCCCGGCCCCCCCCTCGGCCCCCTCCTCGGCTCCCCCCTCAGCCCCCCCTGCCCACCAGGAGAGGGCGTATGACTTTGTGGAATGCCCCATGAAGGCAGCCAACAGAGACAAGTTTAAAGTGTCTGACATCGATCTATCAAACATGGTAAACCAATCACCTCACAGGACATTAGTCACACCACCAATCACCTCACAGGACATTAGTTAAACCACCAATCACCTCACAGGACATTAGTCACACCACCAATCACCTCACAGGACACTAGTTAAACCACCAATCACCTCACAGGACACTAGTTAAACCGCCAATCACTTCACAGGACATTAGTCATACCACCAATCACCTCACAGGACATTAGTTAAACCACATTCACTGAGTTAGATCCCAACGCGTCTTCTGTGATCATTCCTGCCCTCCCAGATGCCACCACCCAATCAGCAGCCTGCTCCTGGCCAGCCCTTCTCCCTGTCAGTGAAGAGGGAGGAGTCACAGATTCCGAGGGCGGGGTCAGAACAGAACTGGGTCTACCCCTCCGAGCAGATGTTCTGGAACGCCATGCTCCGGAAGGGGTATGTCAACCAATCACTTGCCAGGATTGGAAAGAAGGGTTTGAAGTTGACCAATCCCAAACCAGATACAGGCTGCACATCATTATAAAGAGCCTGTGGAACATTATTATAAGTGACATTCTCCTCCGATCCACCAGGTGGCGCTGGCAGGAAGATGACCTGGGGCAGAAGGACATGTCCAATATCATCAAGATCCACAACAGGAACAACGAGCAAGCCTGGCAGGAGATCCTTAAATGGGAGGCCCTCCACAAGAGGTCAGTGCCCTTCACCCTGCCCCTCTACTTCACTCTTGCCCCTCTACTTCACTCCCCTGCCCCTCTACTTCACTCCCCTGCCCCTCTACTTCACTACCCTGCCCCTCTAATTCACTACCCTGCCCCTCTAATTCACTACCCTGCCCCTCTAATTCACTACCCTGCCCCTCTAATTCACTACCCTGCCCCTCTAATTCACTACCCTGCCCCTCTAATTCACTACCCTGCCCCTCTAATTCACTACCCTGCCCCTCTAATTCACTACCCTGCCCCTCTAATTCACTACCCTGCCCCTCTACTTTACACCCCTGCCCCTCTACTTCACCCCAGCCCCTCTACTTCACCCCTGCCCCTCTACTTCACTCCCCTGCCCCTCTACGTCACCCCTGCCCCTCTACTTTACTCCCCAGCCCAGGCCTCTGCATCCTGTCTGGTCCAGCCCAGTGTGAGCTGTTGCTGGACGACAGAATGGAGCACTCGTGCTAGCAAGTGTTCCAATGGAGTGTTCCGTCAGGGAGTTCCAACTAAGGCTTCCATGTGTTCTGATCCACGTTGTGTTGTTGCCTCTTGCAGCGAATGTCCGTGCGGCCCCACCCTGATCCGCTTTGGGGGTAAAGCGAAGGAGTTTACGCCCAGAGCTCTGTTTCGGAGCTGGATAGGGTGAGTAGGAGAGAGACTCTGTTTCGGAGCTGGATAGGGTGAGTAGGAGAGAGACTCTGTTTCTCTGTGAAGAGGATGGAGCTAGTATTATGCCTATGGAAAGGGTGATTCACGTTTCGTAGGTCAATAAAAAATACTTTTACAAGCTTTTCATAAACCACCACAACTTCCTCCAGGTACGATCTTCCGTTCGACCGTCACGACTGGATCGTTGACCGCTGTGGTCGCGAGGTCCGCTACGTCATCGACTACTACGACGGTACTGAGGTGAACCGTCAGAACGACACGATCCTGGACGTTCGACCCGCCTACGACTCGCTCGGAGCCGTCTGGGACCGCATGAGGGTGGCGTGGTGGAGGTGGACGCACTGATGTCACTTCCTGTTTGCTTCATCCTGTCCCTCCGCCGAGCTGCTGCTAGCTAGCAGATGCTAGCTAGCTGCTAGCATCCTGATATTGAACGGCACTGTGTGCTGTTAGCTTGTAAAATAACGGTCTTGATTGTATTTGGGGTTGTGTTTGGGCGTGTCACGTTGCTACGGTTACCTAAACGGAATCTTTAGCCTTGTGTTTAGATGATTAGCAGGCAGTTTGACTGTCAACCACCATTTACAGTTATCTTGCTTTTAGAATGGAGGTTATAGTTTATCATTCCCAAGTTCTGTGTGTGTGGATTGATATTTCTGCTGCCAATACAATATTTATTGACTTGATTGACTCTGTTTTCTACGATTGTAAGGCAACAATATTTCCAATTGTTATACTGCCTAAAACTTTGAAGCCTACTTTGTCGAGAAACGAAGTCAACCGCATAAGGATCTCCAATCTGAGCACGTAGCGGAACAAAAGTCCGCTACACGGAGCACCACGGACATGTAAACGCTGCGCACTTGAACACTCAATGAAAAAAGTTCCAGTGAGAAGATGAGAGGAGTTAGATGTTTTGGACATGCAGGCAGTAGACTATCCGTCTGGATGTAGGGTGTCTGTAGTTTGCGATGTCTGAAGCGGTTCTGGATGAAATAGCTGCGTTGTCAGCAATATACTCCGACAAGGACGAGTTCGAGATCCTGGAAGATTCAGGTAACGTGAAGTTGTCACCCAAACCAACGTTACATAGCCACACATTTCTACCGGTGTAGATATAATGTGTTTAAAATTCATTTAAATTGCATATTACCAACTCAAACTAGTGTCCCTTTTCCCATATCATTAAAAAAGAGGAGGCGTTAACGTTTACTGCGTGACCACGTCTAAACACGGGCCATGTATTCATTTAAGCGTTAGGATGTAAATGTTCACCATTTGACATTCATTTATAATATCTAAACTGTACGTGTAATTTCCATCCTCAACGTTTTTGGACGTGACAGACGAAAAGGGAACGGTGTTCCGCATCCAGGTCTCGGCTGATAAGTCCTCCGAGGAGAATGTTTACCTGCGTCTTGTGTTCCGCCTCCCGCCGGGGTACCCCGCGCACCTTCCAGAGGTGTCTGTGTCGTCAGAGCAACTGACCCGGAAGCAGTGCCTGCTGCTGAGAGAGAGCGCGTTGAAGCGAGCTGGAGTTTTGGCGCCAGAACCCATGGTGCTCGAGCTGGTGCGGTGGTTGCAGGAGACGCTGCCAGAGCTGAGTCAGAACCAGGACTGGTGTGGAGGACAGCAGGTGGACACTCACACACACACACACACACATACTGTCTCTGTTACACACACACACACTCTCTCTCTCACACACACACACACACACACACACACACATACTGTCTCTGTTACACACACACACACACACACACACACACACAGTTTCTGTTTCACAGACACACACACACACACCACACACTGTCCTTGTTTCAACCACACAAGATATACAACTGTCTCTGTTTCACACACACACACATACACACTCTCTCACTGTCTCTGTTTCACACACACACACACACACAACACACACACAAACACCACACACACTCTGTTACCGCAACAGCACTCCACACACACACTCTCACACAGGCACACAAACACACACTGTCTCACCACACACACACTGTCTCTGTTTCCACACACACACACTCACATATTCCCTTTCACTGGGTATCTAAACAACCTTGCAACGTCAACCATACACAATGCTGAATTATAACGTGATGTTGCTATCATTAGGAGGAGATGAGGCAGAGAGAGGAGGAGAGGAGTAGAGAGGAGGGTGTTTGCTGGACAGCTCTGCTCCTGGTGGACCACATGAGGAGCAGGGAGAGGTATGTGAAGATGATCCGGAGGTGGAGCTCTGAGCTGCAGCTGTCTGGGAGGCTGTTTCTGGGGCCCCTCATCCTGGTGCTGCTGCAGGGGCCCCACGCCAACATCAAGGTGAGGTGTGTGTGTGTGTGTGAGAGAGAGAGAGAGAGAGAGTGTGTGTGTGTGAGAGAGAGATAAAGTGTGTGTGTGTGTGTGTGTGTGTGAGAGAGAGAGAGTGTGTGTGTAAGAGTGTAAGAGAAAGAGTGTGTGTGAGAGAGAAAGAGTGCGTGTGTGTGTGTGTGTGTTTGAGAGTGTGTGTGTGTGTGAGTGTCTGTGTGAGAGAGAGTGTGTGTGAGAGAGAAAGAGTGTGTGTGTGTGAGTGTCTGTGTGAGAGAGAGTGTGTGTGAGAGAGAAAGAGTGTGTGTGTGACAGAGAGTGTGTGTGACAGAGAGAGTGAGTGTGTGTGAGTGTGTGTGTGTGTGTGTTTGTTTGTGTGTGTGTGTGTGTGTGTGAGTGTGTGTGTGTGTGTGAGGGTGCATGCGAGAGTGGGTGGGTGTGAGAGATTGTGTGAGAGAGTGTGTGTGTGTGTGTGACAGAGTGTGTGTGACAGAGAGAGTGAGTGTGTGTGTGTGTGTGTGTATGTGAGAGTGCGTGCGAGAGTGAGTGGGTGGGTGTGAGAGATTGTGGTGTGTATATCTGTGTACACAGAGTGTGAATACATGTAAGAGGGCACAAGTGTGTGTGGGTATTGCCCATAGTAGTCTACTTCTTACCCCTTTTTGAAACACGCGTGTGCGTGTTCGTGTGTATGTGCGCGTGCATGTGTGTGTGTGTGTGCATGTGTGTGTGTGTGTTCAGGAGTACATCCATCTCCAGAGGACTGTCAAGGTAGATGTGGACTCTTCTGGGAAAAAGTGTAAAGAGAAGATGATGAAAATTCTCTATGAACAACCCTCCTCTTCCTCCTCCTCTTCCTCTTCCTCTGAACAACCCAAACAGTTAAGAACTACATTGTCCTAACACACGATGCTCAGGAAGCAGGCTGATCATTGATTTGATCTTCCTGCCGTTTCTTCATCACTTCATTTGATCGGATCTCATCCCTCCGTCTCTTTCGAACAGGATGTCGTCTTTTGAAGTCGTGGAGATCTCATCCCTGGATCAGATGAGGCGTGCATTCGAGGATGTTGGACAACTGAAACTATTCCAGGAGTTTGTTTCAACCTTGTAGAAACTGTGGCATCACTTCCTGTCATGGGAAGAAGGTGTCCCCTTCCTGTGTGAGGACACAGGAACAGGAAATGATGTCAGGAAGCAGGACTGATCAGAGGACACTGGTTTAGAAGTGCCGAATCGTCAGCTGTTTCTGGATCACTTTTCCATAAAAGTGTTTATGTAACTCTTAAAATGTATTTTTCATGTCTTCATTGTCCACTAGATGGCACTGTGTCAACACTGTCTCAGAGCTTCGCTCTCGACGATCAGGGAGGAAGAACAGAGAAGGTTCTGACACGTTGGTTCAGTCCTCCGTGACCTGACGCTCATAAGAGTGGGTTCGGTAGTCCACTCCTGTACTGGACCTGTGTACACCGGGGCGCGCTGGAGTTCACATCAAACACACCCCACCTCTGTATTGCGGTCAGATTGTTTGACGAAGCAGGTCTAATGAAACCATGGCAACACCTTTACCATCTCCTGTCCTGGACATAAATACACCTGGCCTTTTCCCCAGGGCACACACACACACACACACCACAACACACACACACACTCACATACCCTTCACACAGGCGCACACACTCACACCACAACACACATTCCCTTCACACACACGCACACACACACTCAAAAACACACCACACGTATGTACACACACGCGCACACACACACACTCACAAACACACCACACGCACACACACATTCTCTTAATTACACTGTGGAAATGGCAGTCATTCACCTCACCTTTTCTCTCTGGGACCCAGACAACAGACCGGGAGGTGTGTCTGTCTGTGTGTGTGTGTGTGTGTCTGGGGGTGTGTGTCTGGGTGTGTCTGTGGGTGTGTGTGTGGGTGTGTGTGTGTGTGTGTCTGTGTGGGTGTGGGTGTGTCCAGAGGGACAAGAAAGTAAATAAAGTTACAAGCAGTCAGAGTGTGATGGGGTCAGTCAGAGGGGGAATGTGATGGGGGTCAGTCAGAGCTGCAGATTTTCAGGAAGTCAGTGTGAGAGTTTAGAGTTTCCCGATGTTTCCATTCTAAAGCTGGATCTCCTTCATCAGGTTAGTGTGAGGAAAGTTCAAATGCTGCTAACACACCACTCTTTCTCCTAGTCCTCCACCTCTCCTCCTCTGTTTCTCCTCCTAGTCCTCCTCCTCTCTCTCCTCCCTTTCTCCTCCTAGTCCTCCTCTCTCTCCTCCCTTTCTCCTCCTAGTCGTCCACCTCTCCTCCTCTGTTTCTCCTCCTAGTCCTCCTCCTCTCTCTCCTCCCTTTCTCCTCCTAGTCCTCCTCCTCGTATCTCTCCTCCCTCCAACCTTGAATCTGCCTGGATCCTCCCAGTCTTGAGCAATGATCTTAGGCAGACAGACAGACAGACAGACAGACAGACAGACAGACAGACAGACAGACAGATGTGCGTGTGAGTTATGATAGTGTGGATGTGTGTTTCTGTGTGAGAGAAGTGTAAGAGTGTGAATGTGTGTTACTGTGTGTGTGTTCTTGATGGTGATTATGGTTGTTGTGTGTAATTGCCAGGAAGAGGATAATTGAGCCACCTGCAGCTAAAATGACTTTGTTCCCCTATGCTTCACCTTGCTCCCCAGATACACACACTCTCTCTCACACACACACACACACACACCACACATACACGCACACACTCTCTCACACACACACACACACCACACATACACACACACTCTCTCTCACACACACTTGTTTCTTTCTCTCATACACACACTCTCGTACACACACACACCACACACCCTCTCTCTCACACACATACACACACACATACACACACACACCACACACATACACACACACACTCTTTCACATACACACACACACACACTCACTCTCACAATACACACACTCACACACACACTCACACTGTGGGTGAGACTCCTTCCCCACCCTCCCCCCTCTCCATCTCTCCCCCCTTTATCCTGACTGTGATGTGAGTTAAGGACAGATCTCTCCATGAACGGTCGATGAAGGGATTGATAAAACAAATGCCAGCGGTTCAAGAAGCTTGTTGTACTTCAGACCCAGCTTGTGTTTGGAGAACCTGCTCCTGAGATAAAGCTGCAGCACCTGGAGCACCTGGAGCACCGTGGTCACCTGGAGCACCTGGAACACCTGGAGGTGTGTGTGTTAGTGTGTGTGTTTGGTGTGTGTGTGTTGGTGTGTGTGTTAGTGTGTGTGTGAGTGTGTTAGTGTGTGTGTGTGTGTGTTAGTGTGTGTGTGTGTTAGTGTGCGTGTGTTAGTGTGTGCGTGTGTCAGTGTGTGTGTGTGTGTTAGTGTGTGTGTGTTAGTGTGTGTGTGTGTGTGTGCCAGTGTATATGTGTGTTAGTGTGTGCGTGTGTCAGTGTGTGTGTGTGTGTTAGTGTGTGTGTGTGTGTTAGTGTGTGTGTTAGTGTGTGTTAGTGTGTGTGTGCGTGTGTCAGTGTGTGTGTGTGTGTTAGTGTGTGTGTGTGTGTGTGTGTGTTAGTGTGTGTGTGTGTTAGTGTGGTTGTGTGTGTGTGTGTGTTAGTGGTGTGTGTGTGTGTGTGGTGTGTGCGTGTGTGTGTGTGCGTGGTGTGTGTGGTGGTGCTGTGTGGTGTGTGTGTGTGTGTGTGTGTGTGTTGACCTGGCAGAGGCTAGAGGTGTTTGAGCCGTGAGATTCTGGAGCTGGCAGCTAAACGTTGTTATTGCTGATTCAGACTGGCAGCTTAATGAAGCTCTCGCTTATCTCCAGTGGACACGCCCCCTCGTCACACACACACACATGCCCCTCGTCACACAACCCTCACTGCCCTCCTCACACACACACATACACTCAATCTCTCTCACACGCTCACACACACCACTGTGTCTCTCACACACCACACACACGCGCCCTCCTCACACACACACCACCACACACACACACTCTGTTTCTCTCACACACACTCACTATCTTCACTCCCCTTCTTACACACACACATGCCTCTCACACAGACACACACACACAATGCCCCTCCTCACACACACACACATGCCCCCTCCTCACACACACACATGCCCCACACACACACATGCCCCCTTCTCACACACACACATGCCCCTTCTTAACCCACATGCCCCCTCCTCACAAGCCGACCCCACTCCTCACACACCACTGGCCCCTTCTCACACACCACATGCCCCTTCTCACACACCACCATGCCTTCTTCACACATTGCATTTGGTTGGTGTGATGGTCTAACATGTTGCAGGGATGTCGTCTGGGTGTGTGTCTAAATGTTGCAGATGTAGTCTGGTGTGTGTCTACATGTTGCAGATGTAGTCTGGTGTGTGTCTACATGTTGCAGATGTAGTCTGGTGTGTGTCTACATGTTGCAGATGTAGTCTGGTGTGTGTCTACATGTTGCAGATGTAGTCTGGTGTGTGTCTACATGTTGCAGATGTAGTCTGGTGTGTGTCTACATGTTGCAGATGTAGTCTGGTGTGTGTCTACATGTTGCAGATGTAGTCTGGTGTGTGTCTCCAGTAGTGATGAGTACATGGGAGCCCTCCAGGTTTCTAAGGCCAGAGTTAGCCTGTCGCTCAGAGGACATCGATTGGTCCAGAGGGAGAGGGGGGGGGGTAGATGGTCTGGTAATTAGACTAAATAACACAAGACTGCAATCGATTTGGTCCATTTCTTCCCTTTCCTCTATCCTCTTCTCTTCCATCCTCTCCTCATCTCTCCATCCCTCTCCTCATCTCTCCTCCCTCTCCCATCTCTCCCCTCTCCTCATCTCTCCATCCTCTCCTCTTCTCTTCATCCCTCTCCTCATCTCTCCATCCCTCTCCTCATCTCTCCATCCCTCTCCTCATCTCTCCATCCCTCTCCTCATCTCTCCATCCCTCTCCTCATCTCTCCATCCCTCTCCTCATCCCTCTTCCCTCTCCTCATCTCTCCATCCCTCTCCTCATCCCTCTTCCCTCCCCTCCTCTCTCTTCAGTCTCCTCATCTCTCTTCCCTCTCCTTCCATCTCCTCATCTCTCCATCCATCTCCTCATCTCTCCTTTGTCTTCTCATCTCTCCTCATCTCTCCTCATCTCTCCTTCCCTCTCCTCATCTCTCCTCATCTCTCTCCTCATCTCTCCTCATCTCTCTATCCCTCTCCTCATCTCTCCTCATCTCTCCTCATCTCTCTTCCCTCTCTCCTCATCTCTCCTCATCTCTCCTCATCGCTCCTCATCTCTCCTACCTGCTTTCTCTCTGCCTTTCAATGTTCTCACTTTCTATCTCTTCCCCTCTCCTTCTGAACTTCTCCTTTCCAATCCACTGCAATATCTTGTTTATTATCTCTTCCTTTCTCTTTCCACTACACCTCTAGACACCCAAGTGTGTGAAAGTATGAAAAGATGATCTGATAGGTGAAAAGCACACACACCTGCATATCTAATCTCCCCTTGAAACAAACCTGTTTGTGAATGAGACTGTGGTCACTACAGAAGACGTTCTGCAGGATGAATGTGTGTGTGTCTGTCTGTGTGTGTTGTGTGTGTGTGCTGTGTGTGTGTGTGTCTGCTGTGTGAGTGTGTGTGCTGTGTGTGAGTGTGCGTGTTGTGTGTGTGTGTGTGTGTGCGTGCTGTGTGAGTGTGTGTGCTGTGTGTGAGTGTGAGTGTGTGTGTGCGTGTCTGTGTGTGTGTGCTGTGTGTGAGTGTGTGTGTGCGTGTCTGTGTGTGTGTGTTGTGTGTGTGTCTGTGTGTGCTGTGTGTGAGTGTGTGTGTGTCTGTGTGTGTCTGTGTGTGAGTATGTGTGTGCTGTGTGTGTGTGCTGTGTGTGTGTCTGTGTGTGCTGTGTGTGTGTATGTGTGTGTGTCTGTGTGTGTGTGCTGTGTGTGTTTGTGTGTGCTGTGTGTGAGTATGTGTGTGTGGTCCTGGGGTCCTGTTTTATAAACAGATTTCTTCCAAACCTCCTGGTAGAAGTGATGTGTTTAAACCTGTGGGATGAGAATAGCTTCAGTTGTGTTTGACTTCGTAAAGTTCCCTTTTATAAACACCAGACGACAATCAAGCATCTGACTGATTCAGACACAATCCTCCTCTTTCTCCTCCCACTGTTGTGTTCTACCTAATGTCATGTCTCTCTTCCTCCTCCACCCCTCCTCCTCTTCCTCCTCCACCCCTCCTCCTCTTCCTCCTCCACCCC
>BROE01000001.1:15383496-15406375 GCA_036571765.1 Plecoglossus altivelis
CCCCCCTCCTCCTTCCTCCTCCAACCTCCACTACCCGCTCTCTTCCTCCCCACCTCCATCTTCTCCTCCCCCCACCTCCGTGCTCCACCCCACCCTCCTCCTCCAAGGCACCTCTCCTCCACCCACCTCCTCCTCCACCCCACCTCCTCCTCCACCCACCTCCTCCTCCACCCCACCTCCTCCTCCACCCCACCTCCTCTTCCTCCTTAACCCCTCTTCCTCCTCCACCTGCTTCTGTCTTTAATCCAGTTAATCTGTCTGCTGGTGGCTAATCCCTTAATTGCCAAGTCTGGTGGAAAGGTCAGCCTGACTGTTAGGATCAGACTGTGTTACGTCTATATGCGTCCCCCCTGCCCGCTCCCTAGGTGGAACCAATCCTTCCATCCTCTGTGGAAGGGGATGGAGGTGAGGTGGGTCTCTCCCTCTTGGAGAGTACTTTCAATGGCTCCTATTGGCCAACTCAAGCAGGAAGACATTATTCTTTACCAATACGATCCTTCATAGGAGTCATGAGAAAGATACATTATTCCAAACACACCGCGTTTTTGACTGGGGACACGTGTGTGTTTGAGAAGTTGTGTGTGTGTGTTGATTTCACCCTCCATCCCTGGAGAAATACCCTCATCACTGTGACCTTTTACATTCAGTGAAAGTGATTGCTTCCTCTAGATTGACTCAGAGGCACCGTGTGTGTATGAGTGTGCGCGCGTGTGATAGGCCCACAGCTCACAGTTTCTGCAGTTTCCACGTCGCCAGTCACGCTACCCTCAATCTGAGTTCATACCGTGCGCGGGAGCTATCTACAGTTATGGAGCTGAAATGAAGGAAAAGAGTTTTTCCCCAAAGTTCCCCGTCCAACTCAACTTCCGGCGATAGTCAGTCAGAAACTGTTTTATTGCAATGTTACATAGAATATAAACGTACGTACCTGACGCTACATTTATTATTGTTACATTGTTACCAGTGACGTTCACCAGTTAGTAATATTAGAATATGACACCATCTTCCATCTGAAATTGCTTTCCACAAACTAATCTGAGAGAATCGCTAACACGTCTCATCTCTCTAATCTATGGATCTGTCTGCCAACCGTGAGCTGAACCGGACCGGAGGCTCGAGGCAATAACCCGTAGCTAAGGAGCATCCAGTCAATCATGCCGTCGATCACATCGCCACCATAGTCAAAGGCGGCCTCCGTCCACCCAGTTGCGGTAAGCAGTTCTGAAGAGTCCGGTGAATAGAATTAGAATCAGAATCGGGTTTTATTCGCCATGCAAGATACACAAGCACATAATTTACTGTGGCAGGGAAGTGCAAACATAGAACATATATACATATATAAACAGCAAAGCAAAGTAAACAATAAACAATGTCCAAGTGACTTCAGCAAATGGACAAACATCCCAGAACATCCCCTGTCCTTAGACCCTCCTATAGAAGCGCGAGGCCAACTCATGGTTGCCCAATTAACGGTTACAACGGTCTCCGTTCCCTCTTGTAGTTGTCACTGACATCCGCGAGAAGGAACGACCAGTTCTGCTCCCGGGCTACATATAAATGGATCCCCGGTCTCGACCGGACGATGACTAGGCTCGCTTCACGAAGCCGCTATGCCCAGACAGGAAATTGAAGGAGATGTTTGTCTATTTATCGTCGTCCGCTGTCAATTTGAGTCATTGTTAGGGCGAGGAGGTTGAATGAGGCTATTCATTAGTTATAGGCCAAATAAATAACAGAAAAAAGTAATTCTATATATCATCAAGCTATTAAAAACATCAAAAACTGTTTAAACAAAGTATGCTATCATACACAGCTGGTATTCTGCTTCGGTGTGGGTGAATAGAGTTAACCGTGGATTCGTCTTTGCTACAAGGGCAAAGACGAACATCTTGTGAAACACGTGATCTCTCTCCTCCGCGAGCCCACAGGACTGTTAAACAAGAGCAGGTGCGCGAGCATTATTACAAAAAAAGATGTGTAGCTAATGATGTGCTACTATAAATGTTTCAGCACATCTCAAGCACACACACACGCACACACACACGCACACACACACACGCACACACACACACACACTCCTCGCTGCTCCGACATCTTCACGACCCCCCGACCATCGACCTCATCACGTCGCTGAAAGGCTCACTCTCGCACGGCCAGCGTTCCACCGCGTACGGTGGGTACTCTTCTGTGTTCGTTAACTTCACCGTCACCGCGCTCCGCAAGGTCAACGGTTAACGAGTGATGCGTTTCATCTCCGGGTTCTCACCGAGCGTTTCCATGGAAACTGCCAGTCTCGCGCCCCTTGGTGCAAATAAACTTGTTTACATGTGGTCACCCACGACTCCGGCTTATAGGCCTGCTGTGAGAGCGTGGCAATAAACTGTACAAAAAAGAAACATTCTCTCCCACTCTCTTTCACTTTTTGTCGTCTTGTAATGAGGTATCCCCACCTAACCTCTTCAGTAGTTCGTTAACTGTCAACTTATTTAATTTGCGACTCGAAACTTTCTCCTTGACAACCCTGCTAAATAGGTAAAGTGAGGTAACTGCTTTAGCTACGTTTTCACACTTGAGCCTATATTCCTTTCCAACATAACATTCCTTTTTCATAACAAGGTTTGCCGTGGGAGAGAGAAAGAGAGACGAGCGAAAACTTCTTTGGGCGCAAACAAACCAAAAGTTGTGGGCGAATCAGTCGTGAACAGATAAAACTAACGACCTGAAAAGGTTCAAGTATCATTCGGATAAAGAGAACGTCCTTGGTCTGGTTGTCTTAGAGACCAACTTCACCTGACACGGCTCACGTTCTTCAGCCCCACAGAGTATCTCGCGCTGTGTCCTCAAGCTATTGATTCGCCCGCGAGACATGGATTTCTGATTCGCTTCAAAAGTCACGGTGCTTTCACGAGACGCAGAGCCAGAAGACACAAAGCACTGCCTGGGTAGCTTGGTGCCTTGCTCCTCTTCAAGAGGTGGAGAAGGAGGGAGGCGAGAGATGAACAGAAAGAGGGGAGGGGAGGGAGAGATGAAGAGGGAGATAGGGGAGGGAGGGAGAGATATAGAGAGAGAGAGGGGAGGGAGGGAGAGATGTAGAGGGAGATATGAGAGGAAGAGATGTAGAGGGAGATAGGAGAGATGTAGAGGGAGATAGGAGAGGTAGAGATGTAGAGGGAGATAGGGGAGGTAGAGATGTAGAGGGAGATAGGAGAGATGTAGAGGGAGATAGGGGAGGTAGAGATGTAGAGGGAGATAGGAGAGGTAGATAGGAGAGGTAGAGATGTAGAGGGAGATAGGGGAGGTAGAGATGTAGAGGGAGATAGGAGAGGTAGAGATGTAGAGGGAGATAGGGGAGGTAGAGATGTAGAGGGAGATAGGGGAGGTAGATAGGAGAGGTAGAGATGTAGAGGGAGATAGGAGAGGAAGAGATGTAGAGGGAGATAGGGGAGGGAGGGAGATTAGTAGAGGAAGAGATGTAGAGGGAGATAGGAGAGGGAGGGAGATTAGTAGAGGGAGATTCGAGCCTTTCAAAGCAGCAGCATTCTAGGTACATCGACACCAGACGTCCATGCTGCTAAAACCTGATCCAGTTTCATAGGAGAGAGTGATCCTTCTCTATCTATCCCTCCATCTTTCCATCCTTTCATCACACAATCTCTTCATTCCCCCTCCCTCTCCCCATCCCTCCATCCATCTCTCTCTCCATCCATCCCATCATCCTTCCATCTCTTCCTGTTGCCACGGTGATGGTTCCTTTGAAGCATGTAGGCCCAGACCAGGAACTAAAGGCCACAACTAGACACATTAAACTAGATGGCCTGGAACTGCCCTTTCTCACTGTGTGTGTTGATGTGTGTGTGTGTGTGTGTGTGTGGTGTGTGTGTGTGGTCTGTATGTGTGGTGTGTGCGTGCGTGCGTGTATGTGAAGGAAACTGATAGGAAATGAGAGGCTATGACCTGACATTTAAAGTTACACTTCTGACCAGGAGATATTACAGACCCACTAGACTCAAAGACCAGAAGGAGATATTGTCAGACACACACACACACACACACACACACACACACACACACACACACATCGCCTTTATTGCCGTCATCATCAGCAAACATTCAGACAAACAAACATCCATCCATAAGACACACAACACAATCTATCTTTGCTAATTAGACAGAGGTAGACTGAATGCAACTCACGCACCCACACCATCTGTCCCTCTGATCGAGAATCACTCTTAATGACGCACGCTAGGCCTACAGAATAATAGACGAGAGTGACTGTTCTCATCAAACGACTATGACAAATGGACCGTTACTAAACGGATAAAACCATTTTAGAAACATTACAGGGAATATGGGTAATAGGCACACATAAATGCTGTCTCATAAAAGCTCTGAAATTTCTTCAT
Organism: Plecoglossus altivelis; assembly: GCA_036571765.1. Lineage (NCBI taxonomy): Eukaryota > Metazoa > Chordata > Actinopteri > Osmeriformes > Plecoglossidae > Plecoglossus > Plecoglossus altivelis. Next base: position 15,387,903 of record BROE01000001.1, read on the forward strand.
TTGTAGTTAAATTTCCAGTGTACGATTAAAACGGGCTTTTTTATTTCACGCAAAAAAAGGAAAACTAATCGTCGAGCGGAAATGACGTCACTGTTCGAATCTGTAAAAGTCTGCGACCATTTTACCCAGTGGCGTCTCGTGCTGTTACGTTAAGGGAATTAAGAAAAACAAATCGTGAAAAAAACGAATCTGGAAATGGACGGGTACGTTTTTGAACCGTTTTCGTGTCATTGACCTATGTATAGCATGCACATAGTGTAAATATGTCAGCAAGTGTTGAAATAATTGATTCATCTGCCGGCTAACTGCAGCTAGCAAGCTAGCAGAGTGTGACCCAACCTGTCGTTCAGGACTCCCATCTTGTAGCAATGTCCAGCTAGCTGTTTAGCTAGCGCGTCACCACGCCAGCTTTTGAATGATATGGGTGAAATTATTGATAAAATTCACTCGGATTTTCAACCTAGCAATGTATTCGGAAATGATTCATGATTTAGTTGAGTGCAGAAGATATAGTTATAGGTATATTGTTAGCCAGCAAGGGCCGCAGGCGGCTTGGAAGCATTGTTATGGATCGTGCTGGTGTCTTTTGTCTGCTACTGTACATTCATCTAGACCATCATCAGTTAGCTAGCTAATGTTAGCACGTCGCCAAATTCTTGATCTTCGTCATTCAAAAAAAAAAACTACTTATTCTTAACATATTAGACCAAATAAAACGAACATGCCAAATAAAACAAACATCCTTTTTAGTTTGTTTCTGCTATAGAAGATTCGTATTTAGCCCGCTTCTAGCTCGGATAAATGTAGGCGTGACGAAGGCCAGGGTACATCGTGTCTGTGTGTCTGTCTGCGCTAGCTAGCTCTTTATGTTCATCCGGACTGTGTAGCATGCTTACGCAGTCCACACGTATTGACCAGTTCATTTCTTTGTATTTCAGTGATGTGGCAGTTGGCGTTAAGGTAAGTCCCGTTTGACCGTTGATGTTTGAATTCACGGTATCGACCTCGAGGGGGATCCACGGGTTCAGACTGTGACGTTCTGCTTGTGATGTTGGTTTTCAGAGAGGCTCAGACGAACTGAACCTGTATAGTACCAGCCCCAGCTCTGTTACAGGTCAGTTTCTGTCTCTCTGTGTGTGTCTCTCTGTGTGTGTCTCTCTGTGTGTGTCTCTCTGTGTGTGTCTCTCTGTGTGTGTCTCTCTGTGTCTGTCTCTCTCTGTGTGTCTCCCTCTGTGTCTCACAGACAGACAGACACTCTAATTACAATCCTAGTAGGGTGTCTCCTCTAGACACACACAACATTTCTCTTTCCCCGCCTACCTGCTGACGTCTCCGTGTCGTTCCTCCTCCTCGCCACGTCCAGCCAACGGCGGCGACAGCAAGAAGCTGAGGGTCGAGGAGCGTGCGGAGAGCCCCCCCTCTCGCGTGCTCCACATCCGGAAGCTTCCAAGCGAGGTGTCCGAGACCGAGGTCATTGCTCTGGGCTTGCCCTTCGGTAAGGTCACCAACATCCTGATGCTGAAAGGGAAGAATCAGGCCTTCCTGGAGCTGGGGACCGAGGAGGCGGCCGTTACCATGGTGAACTACTACACGGCAGTCACGCCACAGGTGCGGAACGTTCCCGTGTTCATCCAGTTCTCCAACCACAAGGAGCTGAAGACCGACAGCGCTCTCAACCAGGTGAGACACACCTGGACACACCACTGTACCTGTTACACCTGGACACACACACCTGGACACACCACTGTACCTGTTACACCTGGACACACCACTGTACCTGTTACACCTGGACACACACACCTGGACACACCACTGTACCTGTTACACCTGTCTCCACACACCTGGACACACCATGTTACCTGTCCCACCTGTCCACACACCTTCTTGAACCTGCACTGTGTCTCTTCCCATGGTCTCCTTGTGTCAGAGGGCCCAGGCGGTGCTCCAGGCTGTGTCTGCGGTGCAGGAGGGGGGCTCTCCCAGCTCAGATCCTGGGGTCCTGGACAGCTTGACCCCTGCTCCCAGCCCTGTCCTCCGGATCATCATAGACAACATGTTCTACCCTGTCACTCTGGACGTGCTGCAGCAGGTAGGATGCAGACACGCAGGGAGATGGTTTATTAGTTAGACTGGCAGGGTTCTACACTGGCAGGGTTCTACAGGGTTCTACACTGGCAGGGTTCTACACTGGGATGGTAGTTAGACTGGCAGGGTTCTACACTGGGATGGTAGTTGGACTGGCAGGGTTCTACACTGCCAGGGTTCTACAGGGTTCTACACTGGCAGGGTTCTACACTGGGATGGTAGTTAGACTGGCAGGGTTCTACACTGGGATGGCAGTTGGACTGGCAGGGTTCTACACTGGCAGGGTTCTACACTGGGATGGTAGTTAGACTGGCAGGGTTCTACAGGGTTCTACACTGGCAGGGTTCTACACTGGTATGGTAGTTAGACTGGCAGGGTTCTACACTGGGATGGTAGTTAGACTGGCAGGGTTCTACAGGGTTCTACACTGGCAGGGTTCTACACTGGGATGGTAGTTAGACTGTTAGGGTTCTACACTGGCAGGGTTCTACAGGGTTCTACACTGGGATGGTAGTTAGACTGTTAGGGTTCTACACTGGGATGGTAGTTAGACTGGCAGGGTTCTACACTGGGATGGTAGTTAGACTGGCAGGGTTCTACACTGGGATGGTAGTTAGACTGGCAGGGTAGTTGGACTGGCAGGGTTCTACACTGGGATGGTAGTTGGACTGGCAGGGTTCTACACTGGGATGGTAGTTGGACTGGCAGGGTTCTACAGGGTTCTACACTGGCAGGGTTCTACACTGGGATGGTAGTTAGACTGGCAGGGTTCTACACTGGGATGGTAGTTAGACTGGCAGGGTTCTACACTGTGATGGTCTGCAGGCGTGTTTTCATGGTTTTAACTTACTGTTCTCCTTTCCTCCACATTTCCTCCTCTTGACCTCCCTTCCTCTCCTCCTCCTCTTCCTCTCCTCCTCCTCCTCTTCCTCTCCTCCTCCTCTTTCTTCTCTCCTCCTGCTCTCCCTGTTTCACTATCTCTCACAGTTTGGCACATCGTGGATGAAGATATATTACCTTCACCAAGATAGACAGTTCAGGCCCTGCGCAGTTTATGCGAGTCAGTCAACGCCCAGCCAGGCAAGCTGGGTACTCGCGAACACGCACGCACACACACGCGTACACGCGGAAAGATGTAAGCCAGGGGGTGCAGGAACAGGGCTTCCGCTTTTGCACCCGCTGACACACGTATAACTATATTCAGGATGGAGTGTCTCGAGTAGAAGTTGTTGAAGGGGACTGTAGGTTTGGTCGGTGGGAAGTATGACACAGCATGGCGTAGCACTACACACACACAGTGCGATGGATGTGTTTTGTGTGTGTCTGGCACACATGTAACAGTGTATCGGCAAACTAACATTCAACGCACACTATTGTTACACACTTAAGGGGGGTGTTCGTGCATAACAGAGTGACCAGCGAGCGAAGGGTGTGATGGGGACAGTGCAGAAAGGCTAGGGCCGGCAGGGTAAAGGCTGGTTGATGCGGGTGTGGGGTTGTGGGTGTGGGGTACGGCGCCATCATGTGTCGTTGGTTCAACGTAGAATGTGAAGCACGTCAAGCGCAACCAACAGGCAGTCAATAACTATCTGTTAATGTTGGTGTGGGGCTGATTACTAGGAGGGAACTACACATCATGATGGGAGGCGAGCGACACACGATTCAGCACACACACGACAGGTGGAGGTTCGCGGCTGGACACAGGCCACATGTTAATGGCTGGTACTAACAATAGCATCTATCGAGCAGCACACCCACGAGGCGACACTGTGACAGACGATCACACACCGTTAGATGGCCTGGTACTAACAATGGGCACAGACACACACACCTGTTAATTGGCTGGTAACTATAACAACAATGCACACACACACACACACACACTGTTAATGGTGTCCACTGAAACAGAGCGGTTGGTTATTGGCTGCTATCTAATGAAGTATTGTAGTATGATATGTAGTTAGCAAGATTCTAGTTTTACTTAAGTCTTAAGCCTTTTCCAACATGGCTGTTGTGGTCATTTATCCTGCTCTGTCTCTACCTCTCTCCCCCTCCCTCCCTACCTCTTTCCACTTCTCTCTCCCCTTCTCTCCACTTCTTTCTCCCCCTCCCTCCCCTCCTCTCTCCCCCCTTCTCTCTTCCCAGTCTCTAGACGGTCAGAACATCTATAACTCATGCTGCACGCTGCGTATTGACTTCTCTAAGCTGGTCAACCTGAACGTCAAGTACAACAATGATAAAAGCCGTGACTACACCAGACCTGAGCTGCCAGCAGGCGATGGCCAGCCTCCCGTCGACCCCAACATGGCTGGCCTCAGCAAGGACTCCTCCTCACTGCTGGGTCTGGACACCTCTCTCCTCCCTTCCCTCCTCTCTCCTCCCTTCCCTCCTCTCTCCTCTCTTCCCTGCTCTCTCCTCCCTTCCTCTCCTCTCCTCTCTCCTCCCTTACTTTCCTCTCTCCCCCCTCCTCTCCTCCCTCCTCTCCTCTCCTCCTGTCCTCCTCCTGTCCTATCTGTATCTTAGTCTGTTTCCTGGGCCGATCTCTTCCTGACCTCTGACCTCTGACCCCACTGCTCTTTAGGAACTCCCTCCGGCATGGTGGGTCCTTACTCTGGGGGCGGAGCCTACGGATCTTCACTGTCTCTCTCCCAAGGCGGAGGTAACCATTGTTTCCTTTGTGTGCGTGCGTGTTTGTGCATGTGTGTGTTTGTGTTTGTGCATGTTTGTGTGTTGTGTGTGTTGTTTGTGTGTGTGTGTTTGTATTTGTGTGTTGTGTTGTGTGTGTGTGTTTGTGATCAGAACCGTTCATCAGGTGATCCCTTCCGTTTCCCCAGACTCATGTTGATGTGTTTGTCTCCTTCCTCCCCTCCAGGAGCCATCAGTCCCCTGAGTGCAGCTGCAGCTGCAGCTGCTGCAGCTGGCAGGGTTGCTCTGTCTGGCCACTCTGGAGTCAGTGGAGTCCTGCTGGCCAGCAACCTGAACGAGGAGGTCAGTATCACCCCAGTATCAGCCCACCTGGACCTGGCCTGGGAGTCTTCTCCCTCTACTCCCTCCTCCTCCCTCTCTACTCCCTTCTCCTCTCCTCCCTCCTCCCTCTCTTCTCTCCCTCCTCCTTTTCTCCCTCCTCCTCTTCTCCCTCCTCCCTCTTTACTCCCCTCTTTCTCCTACCCTTCTCCCTCTGCTCCCTCCTCCTCCTCTTCTCCCCCCCTCCTTTCCTCCCTCTCTTCTCCCCCCTCCCTCTCTGTCTCTCCAGAGGTGATCTCTCTCCTCAGTGCAGGTTGTGATAGTGTTCCAGGTAGTCAGCGTTGGTCTCACGTGATTGGTATTCTAACCCAGCCCATAGCCAGGGCTCGTTCCAAACCTGCCCGTAGCCAGGGCTCGTTCCAAACCTGTCTCTTGGACCTCTTCTCTCTCCTGGTGACTCGTCCAGGAGAGAGAGAAGAGGGAGGAGGAAGAGAGGCGTATAGGAGGTAGCTACTTGGGGCCAGTGAGATGAGAGTACCAAAGCTGATCCACAGTCCTGCTAGGTCATCTTCTCTAGGAGCTGCTGTGTAGAAAGAACCAACTGGAACATCTGAGTTTACATCTCAGATGTTCTGCTGTCCGCTCTCTAGTCTGACACGCCCTGTCTGCAGTGTGTTCTGTACATGATGATTATAATCACTGTCTCTCTTTTCTCACTCTTACTCCCTCTCTCTCTCCCCCTCTCTCTCTCCCCCCCCTCTCTCTCCCCCCTCTCTCTCCTATATGGAGTACTAGTCTCTAACTCGATCTTGTCTCCCCAAGCTCTCCTCCTGAATGCAGCTGTGGTTCTCTCTGCTGTGTGCACTGTCGGGGTCTCTCACAGACCTTAATCTACACCTCCTAGATCTCTCTTCAACTTGGATCTACTCCATCTATATCTATCTGCTTTAAACCTTTTTCTGTCTACACTTTATCTTTCTGTATCTGGTCTACCGACATCTTTTACAAGATCTTTCTGTGTATTTATATATACTATTATCTTTTGTATCAGCTAATACTACATCTATACTATATCTGAAAAATCTATACTAAATCTATCTGTATCTGCTAAATCTACTATATCTGTGTCTGCTAAATCTATATCTATACTGTATCTGCTAATTCTATATCTATACTATATCTGCTATATCTACGCTATATCTTTCTGTATCTGCTATAGCTATATCTATCTGTACCTGTTGTATCTTCTGTATCTGCTATATCTATATCATCTGTGTAGGCTGTAGCTGCAGGGTTGTGAAGTCATGTGATCCCTGGTATAAGGCTACGGATCACATGACCAGCCCTGTAGCCATGACTACACATGCTGGATTTCATGTCTTCACAAGCATGTTCCCTCCTCTACTGTCCTCCTGCTCCTCTCCTCTTCCTCCCCCTCTCCTTTCCCCCTCTTCCTCCTCTCCCTCCTCGCCTTTGTCCCTCTCCTGTCATCTGCTTCTGGTGCTCAAGCTTTCTCTTGCTCTGCACTTGCGTTCTCGTCTCCGTAATCCTCTCCTCTCCTCTCATCCTCACGCTTCCCGCCCTCCCTCCCTCCTCAGACGCTGAAGCAGTGTGACCTGTATAAGGCGAATGTCAACCGCAGTCCTCTGCCTCTCGGTTCAGATCCTCCTGCGGTAAATCCTCAGCGCTCCTCTCCTCTCCTCCCTCCTCCTGTGCATGTACTGCGGCTCCCCCTGCTGACCTTGTCCTCCTCCGTGCTGCTTGTTTTCCTGCCCTCTCTCTCTTCCTCCCCCTCTCCTCCCCTCTTCCTCTCTCCCTCCTCCTCTTCTTGCTCCCTCTCTCCTTTCCTTCTCCCTTTTCCTCCTCCCCCTCCGTTCTCTCTCCCCCCCCTCTCCTCCTCTCTCCTCCCCCTCTCCTCCCCCTCTCCTCCTCCTCTCCTCAGAAACCCTGAAGGCCAGTGTGACCTGTGATAACGCTGCATGTCACCCAGTCCTCCTGCTCTCTCTGGTTCAGATCCTCCTGCTGGTTCAGATCCTCCTGCTCCTCCTCCTTCTCCTCCCCCTCTCCTGCTCTCTTTCTCTGTCTCTTTTTCTCTCTTTTATTTCTCTCTGGGTCTCCTCCTACCTACTGTCTCCTTTTCTTCTGTCTCTCTGTCTTTCACAGCATCATCTCTCCCCCCCCTACATCTTCCCTCTCTTCCTTTCTTCCCTCTCTTCCTTCCTCCATTCTGTTCTCCTCTGCTCCTCCTCTTCCTTTGCCCCTCCTCTACCTTATCTCCTTTTCTCCTCTGCTCCTCCTCCTCCACGCTCTCTCCTTTCTTCCTGCTGCCTCTCCTCCTGCTGCCTCTCCTCCTGCTGCCTCTCCTCCTGCTGCCTCTCCTCCTGCTGCTCCTCCCGCTGCTGCTCCTCCTCTCCTTGTCTGACACACCTGACGGGTGGGGCAGTCCAGCTGGCTCCTCTAGACATCCTCTGGCCAGGCTCAGTTCAGGGAGCTGGTGAGAGGGAGGGAGGGCAGGAGGGAGGGAGGGCAGGGCAGGGCAGGGAGGGAGGGCAGGGGAGGGAGGGAGGGCAGGAGGGAGGGAGGGTCTGAACCAGGAGTGCCATAACTAACTGGATGAGTCTATGGCATGCCTCCTCCCCTCCGCCTTTCCAACTGCCTTCCTCACCCCTTCCACCTGCTTTCCCCCCCTCCCTATACCTCCCTTGCGCTCCCCCTCCCCTCTCCCCTGCCCCCAGTCTTCCTCCATGCCCCGCCCCTCTCCACTGCCCCCAGTCTTCCTCCATGCCCCGCCCCTCTCCCCTACCCCCTCATCCCCGCCCTCCTCCTCCCCCTCCTCTTCCCCTCCCTCCCTCCCATACCTTCCCCTCTCACCCCCTGCTCCCCTCTCCTCCCCTTGGCTAGGGTAGTCTTAGGGCTGCTGTCTCCCTTTGTCTCTGCTGATGACATTGGGACTATTAGGATCTGTCAACCAATCAAATCCAGCCATTTATCTGACCAAACTCCTGCATTTCCAATGTACTGACCTGTATTTTATTTTTGTCCTCCCTTCCATCCCTCCTCCCCTCCCTTAGTTTCATTCTCTCTCTCTGTCTCACTAACTCTCTCACTAGCTCTCTCTCACTACATCTCTCTCATTGTCTCTCATTCTCTCATTCTCTCATCCTCTCTCCTCCTCCTCTCCCCCCTTCTCTCCCTCCTCCCCCTGTGGACGCCTCTGGTGGCCTGAAAACCTTTTGCTTCCTGTCTCCATCTGTCTCCCCCCTTCTCTCCCCTCCTCCCCCCTGTGGACGCTCTGTGGCTGAACCTATATGTTCTCCTCCCCCCATGCTTCCTCCACCACCACAACCATTCAACGGGAAACCACGCTCCTTCGTTATGGATGATCTGTCCATCTTCGTTCTCTACCTCCGACTCTTCTACCTCTCTTCCTCTCCTCCGCTGCTTGCTCTCTCTAAAGATGATCACGCCCCACAGTCTCTTTACTCTCTTTGGTATGTGATCGTTAGCACACTCTCTCTCTCTCTTTGTCACACTCTCTCTCTCTCTCTCTCTCTCTCTTTGTCACACACTCTCTCTCTCTCTCTCTCTCTTTGTCACACTCTCTCTCTCTCTCTCTCTTTGTCACTCTCTCTCCCTCTCTTTGTCACTCTCTCTCTGTCTCACTCTCTCTACCTATCTCCCTCTCCCACTCTCTCTGTCTCACTCTCTCTCTCCCTCTCTCTTTGACTCCCTCTCTCTTTGACTCTCTCTCTGTCTCTCTCTCTCTATATATATATATCTCCCTCTCAGTTCTCTTCTCTTGTCTCCATCCTCTGTCATCTCTCTTTTGCAAATCGTATAGCTCTCTAACCGCTTCTCTCTCTCTCTCCCTCTCTCTCTCTTTGTGATCGTTAGCACTCTCTCTCTCCCCCTCTCCCTGTGATTTTTAGCACCCCCCCCCTCTCCCTCTCTCTGTGTGATTGTTGGCACACCCCTCTCTCTATTATATTTATTAAAAATTTCTCTTTCTCCCCGATTATCTCTATATGTATTGATCGTGGGCACATCCACTTCCCTTCTCTCTCTCTCTCACCTCTGTCTCTCTATCCCTCTCTCTCTCTCTCTCCCTCTCTTTCTCTCTCCCTATGTCTCTCTCTCTCCCTCTCTCTCCCTCTCTCTCTCTCTCTCTTCATGTCTCTCTCTGTGTCTCTCTCTCTCTCTCTGGTATGTATTTGTCAGGCCCCTCACTTGTTTAGTTGAGTTTGAGTCCATCTAAGTTTTTATTTTTTCTGGTTATCAGTGTTTTTTTTGTTGTCGTTTTTTTGTGTCTCCCTCCATGTTTTGTGTCTCACACAGACAGAAAGCTCACATTTGAACCATCTCCTTCCACACACACACACACACACACACACACACACACACACACACACACACACATACATAGTCCTACATCACACAAACACCCCTCACGAGAGCACGTAGCGTTTGTCTGTTCGTACCTGGTGTGTCCTGAGAGCTCCAGGCTCTGTGATGTTAAGCATGTGCTACCACTGTGTCCAGGCCTGATTGCCGTCGTCCATCTCATCCTGTGTGTTCTGGAGGGCTGCTTGGCTTGTTCACTCTATCCCTCTGTTCTCTCTCCGTATTTAAGTCTGTTTCAAGGGCCTTCAGTCATTAGTTATTAGATTACTATGGATTATCACTCCATATCTGTTTTCACGTTTTATAAGTATCATCTCTGAAGTTTGACTCTCTCTCTAACTCTGAATTTATACTGGCTGCTTTCCTCTCCTCCATCTCTCCTCTGCTCTCTCCCTGATCTCTCTTCTGCTCCCTGATCTCTCCTCTGATCTCTACTCTCTCTCTGACCTCTGCTCTCTCTCCCTGAACTCTTCTCTCTCTCTCTCTCCCTGCTCTCTCTCTCTCTTCTCCTCTCTCTCTCCCTGCTCTCTCTCTCTCTCTCCTCCTCACTCTCTCCCTGCTCTCTCTCCCCGCTGGATCTACCTGTCGTTATGTCTCAGGTGTGTACGGTGACGTGCAGCGCGTGAAGATCCTCTACAACAAGAAAGACAGCGCTCTTATCCAATTAGCTGATGGGAATCAGGCCCAGCTTGGTGAGTGACAGCAGCTATGACCAATCGCTGAGTCCGCCTTGATGAGCGGGACAATGAGACTGCTATCTGCAAAATTAAGGAAACATTTTCATTCCCAACTCACAAACTCCTGGTCCTCGCCCACCCCCCTTTTCTCTATCCCCTTCTTCTCTTTCCTTTCCTCTCCTCCTTCTCCCTCTCTCCTCTTTCCTTTCCTTCTTCTCTCCCCTCTTCTCTCTCCTCTTTCCTTTCCTTCTCCTCTCCCCTCTCTCCTCTCCTCCTTCTCTCCTCTCTTTTCCTCTCTCCTCTCCTTCTCCTTCTCTCCCCTTCCCTTTTCTCTCTCCCCTCCTCTCTTCTCCTTCTCTCCCCTCCTCTCCTCCTCCCCTCTTCTCCTTCTCTCCCCTCCTCTCCTCTCTTCTCCTTCTCTCCCCTCTCCTCTCTCTTCTCCTTTTCTCCCCTCCTCTCTCCTCCATCTCTCCCCTCCTCCCTCAGCCATGAGCCACCTGAACGGTCAGAAGATGTATGGTAAGATTATCCGTGTGACGCTGTCCAAACACCAGACGGTGGCGTTGCCACGAGACGGGCTGGATGACCAGGGTCTCACCAAGGACTTCAGTAACTCCCCCCTGCATCGCTTCAAGAAGCCTGGATCCAAGAACTTCCAGAACATCTTCCCTCCCTCCTCCACTCTGCACCTGTCCAACATCCCGTAGGTTTCTGACTGGTGGTGTGTTCTGGTCGGTGGTGTGTTCTGGTCGGTGGTGTGTTCTGGTCGGTGGTGTGTTTGGACTGGTGGTGTGGTGTGTTCTGATTGGTGGTGTGTTGTGATTGGTGGTGTGCTCTGATTGGTGTGTTGTGTTTGGTGGTGTGGTGTGTCCTGATTGGTGTGTTGTGATTGGTGGTGTGGTGTGTCCTGATTGGTGTGTTGTGATTGGTGGTGTGCTCTGATTGGTGTGTTGTGATTGGTGTTTTTCAGGGAGGATGTGACAGAAGAGGACATCAGCCTGCTTTTCTCTAACGCAGGAGGCACAGTGAAGGCCTTCAAGTTTTTCCAGTACGTACAGCAGATCACAAGCATTGAATAGGCCGATAGCTTACTTTACAGAGCACTAGCTAACTTTACAGGACACTTGCTAACTTAACAGGACACTTGCTAACTTAACAGGACACTTGCTAACTTAACAGGACACTTGCTAACTTAACAGGACACTTGCTAACTTTACAGGCCACTTGCTAACTTTACAGGCCACTTGCTAACTTTACAGGCCACTTGCTAACTTTACAGGCCACTTGCTAACTTTACAGGACAACTCACAAACTTTACAGAGCAGTAGCTAACTACAAGATACTAGCTAACTTTACAGACCACTTGCTAACTTTACACATCACTTATGATAAAAATACACCAACTTGACAAATACTTATGAATGTCCTTCCACTTTACAACTGACTTAAGTAGTAAAAAAACGTATTTAAGATGCGTCCGTCCCATAACTCAGTGGTAGGTAATCTTTGCTGCTGTTCCCCTCAGGGACCACAAGATGGCGCTGCTTCAGATGAGCACAGTGGAGGAGGCCATCCAGGGCCTCATTGACCTCCACAACTACGACATGGGGTCCAACCACCACCTCAAGGTCTCCTTCTCCAAGTCCACCATCTAGAAGAAGGGGGAGGAGCCACATGACTGACTCCTCACCTAGCCCCGCCCCCCTTCTCCTCCCTCAGCCACGCCCTCTTGGATTGGCCTCACCCCTAGGAGTCGCCATCTCCATGGAAACCGCGGAGAGTCCCATATGTTAGGACAAACTAGGGCATCCATTCGTTCCTTTTTTTAGACGATTGATCATTTTACTGTTGTTATTATTAGTGTAGCGTATTAATATTAAGGCTCCAATTAGGATATGAAGAAATTTACTAAGTCTTTCATCTTATGACTGCCTCTGATTCCCAAGACCCCACCCCTTTTGTGTGTTCTAGACAAGCCCCGCCCCTTTTGTGTGTTCTCGACAGCCCTCGCCCCCTCCTGTGTGTTCTCGACAGGCCCCGCCCCTTCCTGTGTGTTCTCGACAGGCCCCGCCCCCTCCTGTGTCTCCTCGACAGGCCCCGCCCCCTCCTGTGTCTCCTCGACAGGCCCCGCCCCCTCTGTGTTTGTATGGGCGTGGAGGCTCGTAGTTTTGATTAGAATGAATCAGCTAACATGTGCCTTACTCTGAAAAATATTCTCGCCACTCTTGACGTTTCACTCCAGCGATAGAGGGTTAGGCACATTCTGAATTATGTCTGTTTGTCCTCGCAGTGTTCTATTTTGTACAGAACTCTCCTACCTGTTTTGGTTCCGGGTTCTTGGTGTAGAGATGAGAACTTCTAGACACACGGTTTCAGCTTTTTCAGATTTCTTTTCTCACGCATTTGACGTAACAGGAAGTCATCGTTATTTTAACCCCGCCCCCTGCCCCCTTCCTCTAAGAACCCCTTGAGGTTGTCATGGATACGTCGGTCAAGAAGGCCAGATGCACTGTGTTCCCCTCCTTGTATCTGTTGCATGCATCTAATATGAAGACGAAACGTACAGCATGTGACGCTTATGAAGATGATGATGAAAGTGATGATGATGATGATGATGAAGATGAAAGTGATGGTTTCGATGGTGTTTTTGTGATTGTAAACGAGACACTGCTTCATCTTGGGACCAAAGTTGATGTGCCTTTCATCGTTCCTCTGTGGGTTTTTAACATATGCTCCTTCTCTGGTCCGTTAAAACATGGTTCAATATGCTCCTTCTCTGGTCCGTTAAAACATGGTTCAATATGATGTCCTGTGTGAGGCAAGGTCCTGTGTGAGGCAAGGTCACGTGATGAGGCAAGGTGACGAGGCAAGGTCACGTGACGAGGCGAGGTCACGTGACGAGGGAAGGTCACGTGATGATGTGAACAATCTTCTGTGATATTAATGGAAAGGGAGGAAACGGAGAAGGGGAAAAAAAAAAAAAGTTTTAGTGCAAATTCTTTTGATGCATCTTCAGTTAAACGTTGTCGGGGACAAATATGATTTAAAAGTTTGGTTTGGACTTAACTGTGTTGTGATGTTGGTGTCCTATTTCAGTTCCAGTTTCTGCATTTTGGTTGTGATCATGCTCAGTGTGGATTGGGCTAAATTAAAAGTCCTGTTTCTACACACTGAGTTCCTGCTGGATGTGCTGGTTCCTGTGTGTGTGTGTGTGTGTGTGCCGTACAGTAGCTCTCTGTGGTAGCATGCTTCTAATAAACAACATTTCTGCTCTGCTCACCTTCTCTGTCTCTCTAATCTTGCTTTCTCTTCTTCCTCGCTGTTGCCTCTCCTGCCTCTTCCTCCTGCCTCAGTTTCATGTAACCATTCCTTCGTAAACAGGCTGTCTCAGTAATTCAACTCTGACCTGCCTCATTCCGCCAATATAACCAGGGGTGCGCTTGATTAGAGATGGAGCGCGTCCCTATTCTGGCTGCACAGCTATAATGAGAGTCACATCTAGAGGTGAAGGTTGGTGTGTCTGAAACAAATGCCCTGGAAGCCACCTTGACATGAAGAAGTCGTGGAGGCCAGGTGAGTGAATTATTGATGAGGGTTAATCAACGGAGTGTTCTGGAACAGCTCTGACCTTCGACCTGCATCTCGGAGGGTTCACCTGAGGAAGGCTGGTTTTTTCTGACTCCAGTGACCCAACTGCTCGCACATGCTGTTACCGTAGTAACACGCGGAAGCTTGTCTGGCTACCGAAACGCGTCAGTTGCATTCTAAGAACGTCAGCTAGCATTCTAGAACTGTTGCCTGTTTGAAGTTATATCATATTTATTTTAAAACAGGTTTTACAAGGATCACACCCAGACAGTTTAAAAGTTGAATTCAAATCAGGAACACATTTTGTTGATGTTGCTGAAACCGATCCGTTCACGAATTATGAAGCAAAATCTCATGTTGAGAGGTTTAAAGTACTGATCAGGAAATTCAATAAGTAAAGATTGCGTCGTAAATATGAACTACAATAAATTACTATTATATACAATCAGTTTCAAATTAAGCAACTGAAGTTTGTTTATTGGAGATGATTAAACTGTTGTCATGACATTTCTCTGAACATCTCTGCTTTTCAAGCTGTTCTTAAAGAGACAGTGTAACTCAGAAGGCATCCTAAACCATCACTGTATTCATTATCCTCATTATCTGTCTGGACTCGCTGGGCTGTGTGGAGGTCTGGGGGGGCAGGTTTGTAGTTTGGATTGTGGTGAAACTAGAGAGGTTCTTTAAGGCACAGAAGGTTCTCAGTGTTCTCCATCCCCTTATCTGTCGTTCTCCCATCTCTCGCTTTCCCTCACCCCTCCTCCTTCCTCCCTCATCCCTCTCCTCTCCCCTAGCCCTCCCCCTCTCCTCCTGCTCTCTCCTCCCTCCTTCTGGTCTCTCCCCTCACCCTCCCCCTGGCCTCTTGGTCTCTCCTCTCCGCTAGCCCTCTCCCTCTCCTCCTACCCCCTCCTGGTCTCTCCCCTCTCCCTCCCCCTGTCTTCCCTCCCCTCCCCCTAGCAGACAGGGTGTACAGCCTGCGGCAGCCCCCTCTTGGGAGCGTAGGGCGTGGTCCTGGTGATCATCTGGATGCAGTCGATGATGGGACACACAGAGAAGCAGAGGGTGCAGCCAGTGCAGCTGTCTGTCACCACGGGGAAGTGGGTCTCTGGGTCGAACTTGATAGCCTGGGTGACATGGAAATATGGAGACTGGAGTGAGACCGAGGAAGAGAGAGGACGTCTAGAGATAGAGACATTAAGGGTGAAAAGAGAGAGTGATGGAAGGAGAGGGAGGGATGCCTGGAGGGAGGGAGAGAGATGGGAAGAGATGGAGAGAGGGAGACATGGAGGGAGAGATAAAGGGGAGAGATAGAGAAAAAGGGAGATGGAGGGATGGCTGGAGAAAGGTAGAAAGATGGAAGAAAAGAGGGAGGGAGGGTGGAGAGAGGAGAGAGATGGAAGGAGAGAGAGATAGAAAGGGAGGCATAGAGAGATGTATGGAGGGATGGAGAGAGGAGGGATGGAGAGAGAGGAGGGATGGAGAGAGGAGGGATAGAGAGAGGGAGGGGAGGCAGGCAGGCAGGCATAGAGAGGGAGGGAGGGATAGAGAGAGTCAGAGATAGCGTGCAGGTATACCTGGTATCCAGAGTCATTGCAGGTCATGTAACATTTGCCACAGTTGATGCACATCTCCTCGTCTATGAGTGCCACAACCTGCTCCTTGTTATCCAGCTCCTGATAGGCTCCGATGTGCTTTAGAGCTCTGGCTATCACGTCCTACACACACACGCACACACCACACACACACACACACACACGCGCGCGCGCGCACACACACATACACACACACGCTTTAATTTTTAAATGGACAGTCGGACAGACAGGAAAACAGACATGCAGGCAAACAAACAGACAGGCAGACACACAGACAGACAGACAGACAGGTAGACAGACAGGCAGCCAGACAGGTAGACAGCCAGCCAGAAAGGTAGACAGACAGACAGACACACAGACAGACAGGTAGACAGACAGGTAGACAGCCAGACAGGCAGGCCGACAGACAGACAGGCAGGTACCTTGACAGCAGGTACAGGTTTCTTGGGGATGTTTACGCGGGCTGCGTTGGTTTCCGTGACGATGTTGTCGTTGGCGTCTCTCAGTCTCTTCTTGTACTCTGCCAGGGCGTCGGTGCGCTCCTGCAGGTAGGGTCCGAAACTGGGCAGGCTCTGCAGGGGTCAGGGGTCACAGGAAGCGGACCAGGAGTTGTTACATCGTGAGGGTGAGAGACAGAGAGAGAGAGGGAGAGAGAAAGGGGGAGAGAGTGAGGGTGAGAGAGAGAGAGGCAGAGAGAGACGAAGAGAAAGGCAGAGAGAGGCAGAGTGAGAGAGAGAGTGAGTGAGAGAGCGAGGCAGAGAGAGAGGCAGTCAGTCAGTCAGTCATACAGTGAGTCAGTGAGGCTGAGTCAGTGAGTCAGTGAGTCATGCAGTGAATCAGTGAGTCATACAGTGAATCAGTGAGTCATACAGTGAGTCAGTGAGTCATACAGTGAATCAGTGAGTCATACAGTGAATCAGTGAGTCATACAGTGAGTCAGTGAGTCATGCAGTGAATCAGTGAGTCATACAGTGAATCAGTGAGTCATACAGTGAATCAGTGAGTCATACAGTGAATCAGTGAGTCATACAGTGAGTCATACATACCTTCCCCACCAGTTCCTCCACGCGGGGAACAGGTTTCCCCTTCTGGTGTTTGATGGTAGGTGGAGACTGACCATCCCAACCTTGCAGCTCCTCCAGGCTCTTCAGGTACAGCAGAGCCTTCAGGCCCAGGCAGTAGTCCTCGATCAAGGTGAAGTCCTGGTTTTGTACCGCACTGCACACCTGGGAAGGGAACACACGGTTACACACTAACACACAGGTACACACACACACTAACACACAAGTACACACTAACACACATGCACACACACACTAACAGGTACGCACACACACACTAACACACATGCACACACACACACACTAACACACAGGTACGCACACACACTAACACACATGTACACACACACACACACTAACACACAGGTACGCACACACACACACTAACAGGTACGCACGCACACACACGCACACACTAACACACAGGTACGCACACACACACACACTAACCCACAGGTACACACACACATAGTCACACACACATGCACACACCCCCTCCCCTCCTCCCCCTCTCCCTCTTGTCTTTCCCTCCCCTCTCCCTCTCCTCTCCCCTCTCCCTCTTCTCTCCCCTCCCCTCTCCCTCCCCTCCCTCTCCTCCCTCTCCCTCTTCTCTCCCCTTCCGTCCCCTCCTCTCTCCTCCCCTCTCCCCTCCCCTCCTCTCCCCTACCTGTAGTACGGAGGCCCCAGCATGGAGGAACTGCAGGCCGGCCTCGGCAGAATCGATGCCCCCGGTGGCCAGGATGGGGAACCCTGGCAGGGCGCGGCCGATGGCTGACACCGCACGCAGAGCGATGGGACGGATGGCGTTACCTAGGAAACCACAGGGATCGCTGTAGGGGGAGGGTCTCTCATCTGTGTGTGTGTATATGTGTGTAGTGCGTGTATATGTGTGTGTGTGTGTGTGTGTAGTGTGTGTATATGTGTGTAGTGTGTGTATATGTGTGTAGTGTGTGTACAGTGTGTTTCTCTCATCTGTGTGTGTGTGTGTGTAGTGTGTGTATATGTGTGTATGTGTGTAGTGTATGTATATGTGTGTATATGTGTGTAGTGTGAGTATATGTGTGTAGTGTGAGTGTATATGTGTGAAGTATGTGTATATGTGTGTAGTGTGTGTATATGTGTGAAGTGTGTGTGTGTGTGTGTGTGTGTAGTGTGTGTACAGTGTGTGTCTCTCATTTGTGTGTGTATGTGTACAGTGTGTGTGTATACAGTGTGTGTATGTGTACTGTGTGTATACAGTGTGTGTACAGTGTGTGTGTGCAGCGTGTACAGTGTGTGTGTGTACAGTGTGTGTGTGTACAGTGTGTGCATACAGTGCATGTGTGTGTGTGTATACAGTGTGTGTGTGTGTGTACAGTGTGTGTGTATACAGTGTGTGTGTACAGTGTATATACACTGTGTGTGTGTGTGTGTACCAGACACTCCTCCGTAGGTGGTGCGTTTGCCCTTGCCGATACCGGGCCAAGGAGAGCCATCAGCCTTCAGCCCCATCATCCCCGACACCGTGTTGGTGGCCGTGACCCCATCAGCTCCACCTGCACATCATCATCATCATCACCATTATCATCATAATCATCATCACCATCACTGCCATCATCACCACCATCATCATCACCATCAGCATCATCATCACTACCATCATCATCACCATTATCACCATCATCATCACCATCGTCATCATCATCATTACCATCATCATCATCACCATCATCATCACCATCATCATTACCATCATCATCACCATCATCATCATCACCACCATCATTATCACCATCATCACCATCATCATCCTCACCATCATCCTCATCATCATCCTCACCATCATCCTCACCATCATCACCATCATCATCCTCACCATCATCACCATCATCATCATCTTTACCATCATCATCATCACCACCATCATCATCATCATGAGGTAATGACAGAGTTCTCAGAGGAAGTAGAAGACAGGAGACAGGAAGTGGGAGACAGGAAGTAGAAGACAGGAGACAGGAAGTGGGAGACAGGAAGTAGAAGACAGGAGACAGGAAGTGGGAGACAGGAAGTAGAAGACAGGAGACAGGAAGTGGGAGACAGGAAGTAGAAGACAGGAGACAGGAAGT
>BROE01000001.1:15425320-15449356 GCA_036571765.1 Plecoglossus altivelis
AGATAGTCCTCACCACCACGTAGAGCGCAGCATACACGCTGAGGGCGGCATCCTTAGAAGGGAAGGACTTCCTGGCACGCATCACTTCCTCTTGGTTACCGGTGCAGGCTCCGGGCCTGGTGACAAACGCCCCCTGCTGGCTGCAGCCTAACGCCGTGTAGTTTGGTTTGCACACCGTCAGGAAGTAAGGAGCTAGGTTTCCTGTCACCACCTGGCCCGCGTTCACAAAGATGTCTGTCACAAAACAGGCCAAAGGCATAACACACCTGTGGGTGGGTGGGGGGAGGAGGATTAGACAGAGAGTGAGATAGAGGGCATAAAGTGAGAGAAGAAGGAGGGGGAGGGAGGGAGGGAGGAGGGAGAGAAGGGGGAAGGAAGGAAGGAAGGAAGAAAGGGAGGAGGAAGGAAGGAAAGGGAGGAAGGGAGGGAGGGAGGGAGGGAGGAGGGAGGGAGGGAGGGAGGGAGGGAGGGAGGAGGAAGGAAGGAGGAAGGAAGGAAGGGAGGAAGGAAGGGAGGGAGGGAAGGGAGGGAGGAGTGAGGGAGAGGGGAGGGAGAGGGAGGGAGGGAGGGAGGGAGGGAGGGACGGGAGGAGAGGGAGGGAGGGAGGGGAAGACAAAGTGTCAGAGGTGGACAGTGTTGGTAGGATGGCTGAGGTAGATGTTAAACTCCAGAACCCCTGGAGAACAACAGGTTAACTGGTTTACAGTTGAACGATCCACAGGTAACCGTGGAGACGATTGTCTTAGTTTGACACACCCAGGAAACGGAAGGTCCGTCTGACCAGCGGGTTGAGGTAGCAACAGTCTCCCATGACGATGATCTTCTCTCGGTTGTTGAGGTCTTCTGAGACGTACTGCAGCAAGAACAACGATGACTGTATTTTTCTTTCCCATGTTATCCCTGGGAGGGGGAGATGGGAGAGAGGAGAGGAGAGGAGAGGTGGAAGGAGGGGGGGGAGAGAAAGGGGAGGGAAGGGGGGGAGAGAGGAAGGGGGAGGAGGTGAGGGCAGAGCGAGAAGTGTACAATAAACTTTATTATAAAGATTATTCACAGAAGATTGAAGGTGGTTTCACAATACTTCTGATTGATCCTAGACACTTTTGATTGGTTCTGATTGATCCTAGACACTTTTGATTGGTTCTGATTGATCCTAGACACCTCTGATTGGTTCGATTCATCCGAGCCCTAAGAAATGGTTGGTGTGATTGCCCCTGCCCTGTCCTAACTGGTCAAATTCTTCTGCGCGCTGGGTGGTGAGTGGCCTCATTCATTTCAGACACAGCCGATTGGTCCAACGCGGCTTAATCCCAGGGTCTTGATTGGTGTGATTCAGATCAGACCAATCTGATTGGTTCTCTCAGCTCTTGTTCCCAATTGGGGGACTCACCTCAATCACTGTCAACTGTGTGTGTGTGTGTGTGTGTGTGTGTGTGTGTGTATGTATATATATATATATAATGTGTGTGTGGTGTGTAATGTATATATATAATATATAATATATGTTGTGTGTGTGTGTGTGTGTGTGTGTGTGTGCACCTGGGCATCTTTAACCATCAGGTGTTGTTTAACCATGTAGGTGTTTTTTATTGTGACTGGCCCTCCACTCACTCATACACTTACATATACAAACATGCACACTCACCCACGTACACACGTACACACATATACACTCACACACGTACACATATACACACTCACACACGTACACACATACACACTCACACACGTAAACATATACACACTCACACACGTACACTCATACACACTCACACACGTACACACTCACACACGTACACACATACACACTCACACACGTACACACATACACACTCACACACGTACACACATACACTCACACACGTACACACATACACACTCACACACGTACACTTATACACACTCAGCATGTTGTGACTTTGTGTATAAGTTAATGTTCTTGGCTTGTTCACTGAATAAAGATGGAAACTTGCTTCTATAATTCATCCTCCTGCTGCCCTTCTCTTTCAGACAGCAGATGTGTGTGTGTGTGTGTGTGTGTGTGCGCGCGTGCGTGCGTGCGTGCGTGTGTGTGTGTGTGTGTGTGAGACTGTGTGTGTGTGACTGTGTGTGTGTGTGTGTATGTTAGAGAGAGAGATTGTCGCTCTGTGTGTGTGTTTGTGTGTCTGTTTGTGTGTGTGTGTGTGTATGTTAGAGAGAGAGAGATTGTCCCTCTGTGTGTGTGTTTCTGTGTGTGTGTTTGTGTTTGTGTGTGTGTATGACTGTGTGTGTGTGACATGTCCTTCTGTGTGTGTGTGTGTGTGTGTGTGTGTGTGTGTGACATGTCCTTCTGTATTTGTATGTTATAGATAAATACATATTATACATAACATTCATACATAAATACATAAATCATAAATCCTTGACTGAAAGTTCTGTGTTTCATTCATCAGAGGACTGAAAGAGGTTTTGATCTTATGTCTAGTCTACATGCTATATGGGTTATTTTGGATAAAAGGATCTGATAAATGAATCATATGTTAAATGGGAATGATCCTAAGGGGATGGGATAGTGTTGCTGTCTCTCTCTGTGTGTCTGTCTGTCTCTCCATCTCTGTCTCTCTCTGTCTCTCTGTGTGTGTCTCTCTGTGTCTCTCTGTCTCTCTCTGTGTCTCTGTCTCTCTCTCCCTCTCTCTCTGTCTCTCTGTCTCTCTCTGTCTCTCCATCTCTGTCTCTCTCTGTCTCTCTGTGTGTGTCTCTCTGTCTCTCTCTGTGTCTCTGTCGCTCTCTCCCTCTCTCTCTCTCTCTCTCTCTCTCTCTCTCTGTCTCTCTCTGTGTCTCTGTCTCTCCCTCCCTTCCTCTCTCGCTCCCTCTGACCCTGTCTATGTTTCTCTCTCTCTCTGTCCCTGTCTGTCCCTTTCCAACTCCACAACTATATGCTGAGTGTGCAGAACAGTTTGCTGTCAACTCTGCCTTTCTCCTCCGCGCACGCACACACACACGCACACACGCACACGCACACACACACACTGTTCCGTGTTCTATGTTCTGTAGATTCTGAGTTCCGCTTTGATAGAACCACATGTCCCACAAAAGATAATTCAGGCTCTGCTAATGGACAAAACACCTTAAGGACACACACACACACAAACACACACACGCACACACACACTCGCACACACACAACTGCAAACACACACACTCGCACACACACANNNAATTCAGGCTCTGCTAATGGACAAAACACCTTAAGGACACACACACACACACACACACAAACACACACACGAGCACGCACACACACACTCGCACACACACAACTGCAAACACACACACACACACGAGCACGCACACACACACTCGCACACACACAACTGCAAACACACACTCACACCTCCATCACTCGACATTCTCTTCTCTGACATGGCATGTCATGCGTGTGAGTGTGAGTGTTCTCTGACAGACAGAGGCACGTGTGACAGATGCGTTCAGTCATGTGATCCTTGAAAGCGAAGTGTCGTGCAGTAGAGAGTGAAGAGAGTGTGTGTGTGTGTGTATGTGTGTGTGTGTGTGTGTGTGTGTGTGTGTATGTGTGTGTGTGAGTGAACATAAATGAAAAAGAAAAATGAATGAGATCATGATGTATGCCTTAGCCCATGCATCGCAAACTCACCACGAGCGCCGGTACACCGGCTACCACCGCGTACAGTACGGCAGGCGGAACCGCGCTCTTTTCGTCCGGACCCAGGAACGGTTTGGTGTAAGCATTGTCGTAGCAGAAGAACCCTTGGACGTGAACGTTGAACGTGTCCGTGTATTCAAAATAGTACGCCAGCATGACAGTCCCCGCCATGATCACGAGCTGGAAGTATAACATGCTGCCGGTTTCCGAGGTGAGACGAACCGAACCTCTCCCGGTCCGCGAGCATTAGAACAATTTCGTGAAATCCTACGCGCGCCGACCGCCCGGATTCACTGCTGAAACCTGGACAGTCGTCCTGCTTTCGGCACGGGCCGCCCGCATCTAGTTTGGACAGAAACAGATAATCCAACGAACATCCACACGGACTCCAAGACGCGCGCTGAACTGCACGGTCAAAGTCATGCCTCTCCTGCTGCGGAGAACATAGTGTGAATGTGCTCGAGAGAGAGAGAGAGAGAGAGAGAGAGAGAGAGAGAGACTGGCAGAAAAAGAGACCGAAAGAAAGAAGAGAAGGAGGAGAGCGGCGCGAGAGAGAAGAGAGAGCGGGAGGAGAGCGGCGCGAGAGAAAAGAGAGAGCGGGAGGAGTGAGAGGGGGAGATGTCTCTGGGGGTGAGGCTGAGTGAGAGCGACAGAGCGCAGCTTCTCTCGTGGGGCTCAGAAAGGGATCTTTTACTAAGACGTCGCGAGGAGGGTATTCGTTAGTGTCGCAGCTCGTGGAGAGAGTGCAGTCATAAGAGCTCACAAGAGCTCGAGAGCGCGTTTAAACGATGACGTGTTCATGGAGTAGATCATGGCCTTTAGTACCATCATCATCATCATCATGAACAACATAATCTTCATCACCAACATCATCATAAACATCATCATCACCATTATTATCATCATCATCATCACCATCATCATCATCATCATCACCAACATCATCATCATCACCATGTTCTTCATCACCATGATCTTCATCTAGCCTTCAGTGATCTTGTCTGCTGTCTGATTGGTTGATGGTACGGTCCTCACAGGCATGTGAGTGTGGTTAGGACTCCCTCTGCTGGAGAAACGCGGTCAGTGCAAGATCAGACATCAGTTTGCTCTAACGCAGCAGGCTCCGCAGGGACACGCGCTGGCTCTACACGCGCTGGCTCTACACGCGCTGGCTCTACACGCGCTGGCTCTACACGCGCTGGCTCTACACGCGCTGGCTCTACACGCGCCTAATTTCAGGTCTATATAGATACAGGTCGAATGATCTGACTCCATAGTTCTTGTTCTACTGGTCTACAACTTCAGAGTCCCTGTTCTTTTTAAACAGCTTAGATAACATCTAAGTAGGTGAAAGAGAGAGAGAGAGAAATAAAGAGAGAGGTTGAATAAATGAGAGAGAGAGAGACGGCGAAAGATGGACAAATGGATTAATCAGACAGTGCTGTCTGTGTGTGTGTCTGTGTGTGTGTGTGTGTGTGTGTGTGTGTGTGCACCTGGGCATCTTTAACCATCACAACAGCAACATCATCAATCCATCAAATGGATTCTTCATCCACCCTGATCTTCATTACTCTCAACAGTTGATCCATGTAATGCTGTCCTAGAATATCGGTTAATCCGGTCCCGGCATCTCACTAGGCATGTGAGCATGTGGCCTTAGGACTCTCTCTGCTGGAAAACGCGTCAAGTGCAAGATCAGACAATCCATTTTGCTCTAACGCCAAGCCAACACGGCCTTACGAGGGACACCGCCCCTCCGCGCTCATACACCGCGCCTGGCATCTAGACGCGCTCATGGCCTCGTACACGGCGCTGGCCTCATACCACCCGCGCTGGCTCTCACAGACGCTGGCTTACCAACGCGCCTATTTTCAGGTTATCTACGACATACGGTCGAATGATCTGATCCATAGATTTTTGTTCTTAATCTGGTCTACACTTACAGAGTCCCTGTTCTTTTAAACAGCTCTAGTAACATCTACGTACGGATGAAAGAGAGAAGAGAGCACGAACATAAAGAGACTAGAGGTCTGAAATAAATGAAGAGTAAGAGAAGAGACGCGCGATCTAAGTGGAACAAATGGATTAATCAGACCGTGCTGCTCCTGTGTGGGTGTCTGTTGTGTGTGTGTGTGGTGTGTGATGTGGTGTGTGATGTGTGTGTCGCTTCTCGGTTGTGTGGTCTTAGTCTGCTGCTTCGTGTGTGTCCTGTGTGATGTGCCCTGTGTGTTCTGTGTGCTCTATGTGTGCGTGTGTGTCTGATGTGTGAGTGTCTGTGTAGTGTCCTGTGTGAGTCTCTCTCTGTGTGCGGGTGTGTATGCTGTGATGCATTGGTTTTTGTGTGTCTGTGTGGATCTGTGTGTGTGTGTGTCTGTGAGATGGTGTTTGTCTATGGTATTCACTGAGACAGTTTGATCTGGGAAACCATTTTCACATTCAGTCATGACGACGCTAACCCTTTAACTCTCAACAGCCTTCCATTCCCATCTCTCCCTCCTTATCAACATCCCATCCTCAACCATCATCCTGCTGACTCCCATCCCCCTCCATCCTCTGTCCCTCCATCCTCTCCCCATCCCTCCCCTCCCTCATCCCTCTCATCCCTCATTCATCTTCCATCCCTCACTCCCATCCCTCCCTCTCTGCATCCCTCCCCTCTCCACCCCTCATCCCTGCTGATCTAGCCCAGCATCCAGCCAGCCCTCCATCCTCTGCATGACTCTAGCCAGCCACCCAGCACCCCTCCACTCCTGCATGAATTCTAGCACAGCATCCCAGCATCCCTCCATCCCTCCATCCAAAGCACTCATACCAGCATCCTCATACAATGCAGTCTCCCATCCATCCCAGCACCTCCATTTCCATCGTCTCTCCATCGCAGCATCCCTCCATCATCTCATCCCCATCCATCATCCCCATCCTCTACGATCACTCATCCAGCATCGAATAAAACCATAACCCGCCAACCCGCTCCCTCATCACCTCCATCCCCTCTACTACTCCATCTCTCCATCCTCTACATTCCCCACCATCCTCCATCGCAGCAAATGCCTACCATCCCAGCATCCCTCTCATCCTCCATCCATCTATCCTACTATCACTCACTACTCTCCATCCCTCCCATACCCTCACCACTCCATCATCTCCATCCATCCTCCCTCCATCCCTCAACTCCTCCATACCCATCCACCCCTCTATCCTCCATCTCTCCTCTCCCCACCTCCATCCCTCCATCCCAGCATCCCAGCATCCCTCCATGCCTTCAAGCTTCATGTATATTTCTGTCCTTATGTCCATTTCTTCCCTCATCCTGTCATTCTCTGCTTCTTCCATCTGTCATCTTTCTTCCCATCTTTCTCTTTTTCCCTCTCCACCTTCCCTCCCTTTTTTCTACATTCTGCATCTCCTCTCTTTCTCTTCTCCTCTCTCCTCTCCTCCTCTTTCCCTCTCCTCCCCTCCCCTCCTTCTCCCCTCTCTTCTCCCCTCCCATCCTCTCTCCTCCTCTCTCGCCCTGCCCTCCTCTCCCCTCCTCTCACCCTCCCGTCCTCCCCTCCTCCTCCTCTCTCTTCTCCCCTTCCCTTCCCTCCCATCCTCTCTCACCCTCCCCTCTCCTCCAGAGGACTTCCTCAGACTCAGTCTTCAGTCCACATGTTGCTCCTCCTGGGCTGCAGTTCATTCAGAAGAGCTGCTGAATCCTGCTGCAGTTCACAGCCACTGCCAGTAGATGGCGCTCCAGACAGGCTGTTGATCTTAACAGCTGTGAGCAGAGCATGTGTGTTCCAACACCATAGTATTAATACCCCAGTCAGTATTTCCCAACACACATGTGAACTGCAGTCATCCAAGTACCTGGTTACCCCAGAGGATCTGGTCATGCATGTGGCACGCACGTTCTACCCTGTTCTGCCCCCGTGTGATCAGCGTAGTAGAACATGCGTGACCTGAGCTGAACTCACGAGATGCAGGAAGTGAACTCTCTGGTAGTCAGAAGCACAGACTGACACGTGGGGTTTCTTTATCTCCAAGGTAACACATGCAGCACCAACAACCTGGAGAGCGTGACACACACCAAGCACACACAGGAGGGGAGGAGGGGAAGAGAGATCGGGAGAGGAAGGAGAGATAACTGGAGGGATGGAAGGGAGCGAGAGGAGAGGATGGGAGGATGAGAGGCGGAAGGAAGGGGAGAGACGGAGGGGAGGAGAGAGAGATGGAGGAATGGAGGGAAAGAGAGAGATGGAGTGATGGAAGGGAGGAGAGAGATGGAGTGATGAGGGGAGGAGAGAGAGGTGGAGGGATGGAGGGGAGGAGGGAGAGATGGAGGGAAAGAGAGAGATGAGAGATACAGAAAGAGAGAAAAAGAGACAAAGAGAAAAAGAGAGAGAGATGGAGGGGAAGAGAGAGAGATGGAGGGATGGATGGAGGGGAAGAAAGATGGAGGGATGGATGGAGGGGAGGAGAGATGGAGCTTGTGAGGGGGGAGGAGAGAGAGGAGACGGTGCGAGGGACTGATCATTTGAAGAGAGAGAGAGAGATGGAGGGATGGAGGGGAAGAGAGAGAGAGATGGAGTGATGGAGGAGGGGGGGCAGAGACAACATTCCCAGATGTCCTGGCCCTGTTCTGATTTTCCAGAACTCTCTCTAGGCTGCTGTCAGAAAGAGACTGGTGAAGGAGAGAGCGTTAGAGAGGAGAGAGCGTTAGAGAGGAGAGAGAGTTACAGAGGAGAGAGCGTTAGAGAGATGGAGAGGAGAGGAGAGCAGTTAGCAGGAGAGAGCGTTACAGAGGAGAGAGCGTTACAGAGGAGAGAGCGTTACAGAGGAGAGAGGAGGTGTTCGGAGATTCCGACTTTACTTGGTTTGACAGGAACTAAAGCCTCGGTTGCAGGTCTTCGATCTGGGAGAGACCAGGAGAGATCAGCCTGGCGGAGATACAAGGAGACACCAGCCTGGTTTAACGGGAAACCTGGAGGCTCCCGGAGAGCACAAGGAGAGACCAGGGGGGAACAGGAGAAACCAGGAGATACCTGGAGATACTATGAGAGACCAGGAGATACCAGAGGACACCAGGGGAGACCAGGAAAGACCTGCAGAATGCAAGAGAGACCAGCAGAGAGCAGGAGAGATGAGGAGGGAGCGGGGGAGACCAGCAGAGACCAGGAGAGACCGGGAGAGACCGCCTGCAGTCACCAGTGGTGAGGAGGAAGGTACGAGCTTGAGGAAAGTAGAGGTGAGCTTCTGAGTGCCGATGTGTGTGCAGGTGTGTGTGCAGGTGTGTGTGAGCAGGTGTGTGTGCAGGTGTGTCTGTGTGCAGGTATGTGCAGGTGTGTGTGTACAGGTGTGTCTGTGTGCAGGTGTGTGTGTGTGCAGGTATGTGTGTGTGCAGGTATGTGTGCATGTGTGTGCGTGTGCAGGTGTGTCTGTATGGATGTGTGTGTGTGTGTGTCTGTATGGATGTGTGTGTGTCTGTACGGATGTGTGTGCGTGTGTATGTGTACGTGTGTGTGTCTGTGTGTGTGTCTGTATGGATGTGTGTGCGTGTGTGTGTCTGTATGGATGTGTGTGCGTGTATATATGCATGTATGTAAGTGTATGTGTACTATCGCTCGCTGTTTCCTTGTAATATTCATGTGTTCACAGGTTTCTCATAAAAGGACAATCATGCGCTCGTTTCTGTCTTTCCTATAAGAACACCATCTTTACCGTCAGGCACTGCGGCAACACGCTGTCTGAAACTGCCTTCTTACATACAGTCATGTACAGCAGAAACACAAACGACTCTTACTACACGCAAGCTTTTTGTTACACCCTTACATGTCAGTGTGATGTTTTCATGTGTGCGCGTGCACCCACGCGCGCTGCCCGTGCGAAGAAATAGGTTTTTAGCACACATGTGACGTCACTTAGTCGATCAATTCGATGCGCCCGCTGCACTTCGACGCTGTCACCTGTGCTTAACTCGACGTCGCCGGGGAATAGCGAAGCTACGGATCATGTGTCAGCCTAAAAACCTTCCTTAAAAACTATCTACTGCATCTCACCGTTCCGTCTAGATAGCTGGCTACGAGAACACCGTAATATTAGGTTTTGCGGGGGCTACTGGCTGCGGTGAAGCCCGCTCATTCAGGGGCGACCGACAGTTGGCGATGGAACGCGCACCAGCAGCACAGAAACAGTGATCGGATCAACTGCCAAAATTACGGCCGGAATCAAATACAACTCTCTTTCTCCCTCTCAAAGGAGAGACAGGAGACTTATCATGTCGGCGAAGGAGAGGTTTAAAGGAAAGCTGACCAAAGACAGCGTCACGTTGCTACCTTGCTTCTATTTTGTAGAGGTAGGTGAGTTTGTTTGTCGTTCGGTGACAGAACTATGCGCAACCAAACCGATGTCTGTCGGTGCGCCGGTAAGAGACGGGTGCTCGGTGTGCAGAATGTTTACACGGTGTCACTGACTATGCAGTTTCGTGATCTTCCATGGTACGGTGCCTCACATCCTACACCGTCTACAGGTTGTCAAGGAGATGTGAGCTACTCCGGGTGCGTCGGTATGCGGGTCACGTCCTAGATTCGGAGTA
Source organism: Plecoglossus altivelis (assembly GCA_036571765.1). Lineage (NCBI taxonomy): Eukaryota > Metazoa > Chordata > Actinopteri > Osmeriformes > Plecoglossidae > Plecoglossus > Plecoglossus altivelis. Next base: position 15,435,553 of record BROE01000001.1, read on the forward strand.
AATGATCAGCCTCAGTAATAAACCGACTCATTCAAGGTTAACAAGCGAGCGGCTCTCGGTCCCTGCACGAGCTTGCCCGTTGTCATGTGTGTAAATTACAGCCTCCGTACTCGACTAGCGGACAAGAATATTTATGATTCGGCTTATCCGTTGACCTAATTCCAAATATTGATGGATCCTTCGTTCATTGATGTGGTAGTTCCACAGGATAACCCCTAACTCGTTTAGGCGGAGAGTGAATTGAAACACGCACGGACACGCACACGCACACGCACACGCCGACCATTTTACCTCATGATTGTGTTTTACTCCCACGCATCGATTGTGGAACTGTGGAAAACGTCACGTGACAACAGGATGATGAATATTGATCACGTAGGCGATGTTCAACACATTCAATGATTGATGGATGAATGGGTCAAATAAATAGATGGATTGAAGGTGAAGGAATGGATGATAGATGTCCTGCCAGGGCCAGTAACAGTCCTGTACTGTTGAGTCTAATATCAGCGGCTGCAGCTTTGTGATAAGCTGAAGGATGAAACCAGAGCTAGTTAGCTGTGATTGTGGTGAGTCGTTTGGTTGCGATGAGTCATTTGGTTGCGGAATGGTAGATGCTGTTTTCATTTTGGGACCAATGCGAGATAGAGACGTCTATTTATTGCTTTTGGATGATGTTATAGTTGCGATGAGTCGTTTTATGGTTGCGATGAGTCGTTGTAGGTATTCCGAGAGTCAGTTCGTTTGGTTCGATGAGGTCGTTTTGGGCCCTTTGCTGAATGAGGTCGATATTTTGGTTGCGGTGAGCTCTGTTCGAATTTGGTGAGCAAAAATGTCAAATCGTTTGGCTCTGCTGGTGACTCTAATCTCGTTTTAGCTGGTGAGTTTTTAATCGTTTGGCCAATAAAAACCATATTGTGGTGAGTCATTTGGATCTGTTGTGATACTGGTGTGATTGTTAGTGTGGTGGTTCTCGCGAGAGACTTGGGATATCAGGAGAGGTAGTAGGGAATGTGATTGGAATTTGGTATGGTAGAGGAATCCTGGAGGAAGGCAGGAGAGATGAATTTCAAAAGATAAGCAATGACTAATCAGTCTCAACACTCCACCAAATTTCTCTTCTCTACTTGCAACACTCCTTTCTTTCCTCCTCTTCCTCCATCTTCAGCCCCTCTCCCTCCTCTTCCTCCATTCCACCTCCTCTCCTCCTCCTATTCCCTCTCCTCTCTTACACATATCTCTCCGATCTTCCTCTCCCCTCCTTCTTCCTCACCCCACCCTCTTCCATCTTCTTTTCCCTCCATCTCGCTCCCACAACCCTAACTCCATCCCTCCTCCTTTCTCTCACAATCTTTCTCTCACCCCCTTTCTCTCCTCCTACTCCCTCTTTCCTCCCATCTCTCAACAGCCCCTCTCTCCTCTCTTCCTCCATCCATCCATCAACAACGCCTCTCTCACTTCATCCTCTTCTCTCTTCCTCTCATGCTCACTGCCAACCCCTCTTCCTATGCAGCGCTACTCTTCTCCTCTCTCCATCTCCTCTCTCTCTCTTTCTCCCTATCTCTCTTGCCCTCCTTCTCTTGCCTTCCCTCCTTCCATCTGTATCTCCTTCCCTTCCTCCATCTCCACCACCCCCTCTCTCCTCCTCCCCCCGCCCCCTCCCCCGCCACCCCCCCCCAATTTATTTCCTCTCCTCATCCTTTTCCTCCTCTTCCACCCCTCTCCTCCGCTCCTTCCCCATCGCTCTCCATCCGTATCGCTCATCTCCGCCCTCCTTTTCCCAGTCCCTCTCCCCCTCCTCTTCCTCCAACCCCCTTCTCCCTCCTCTTCCTCCAATCAAACACCCCGCTATACCTCTTCTCTTCTCAATGCTCCAAGCCCACCCCCCCCCTCTCTCTGCCCCCTCATCTATCTCCTCCGCCCCCTCGTCCGTACCCCATGCTCCTCCTCACGCCCCCTCTCCTCCTCGCTGCTTCCTCCTCTCCTCCGCCTCCACCTTTCCCCATACCTCACCGCCTCCCTCCTCCGCTCCTCTTCCTCCCTCCTCTTCCTCCCCAGCTGCCTATCCTGGCCTCCTCCGTGGTCAGTCTCTACTTCCTGGAGTGGACTGATGTATTCCGGCCCGTCACCGCAGGTTACAGCTGCAATGACCGCAGTCTGAGCATGCCCTATGTGGACCCTGCCCAGGAAGTCATCCCGTTCCTCATGCTCTTCAGCCTGGCCTTCGCAGGACCTGCAGCCACGGTTTGTATTACAGCTAACTACAGCTAACCGCAGCTAACTAGAGCTAACCGTGGCTAACTACAGCTAACCGTAGCTAACTACAGCTAACTACAGCTAACCGCAGCTAACTACAGCTAACCGCGGCTAACTACAGGAAATGACAGCTAACCGCAGCTAACTACAGTTAACTAACGTACTACAGCTAACCGCAGCTAACTACAGCGAACCGTGGCTAACTACAGCTAACCGCAGCTAACTAACTTACTACAGCTAACCGCAGCTAACTACAGCTAACCACAGCTAACTAGCCAAATACACCTAACCAGCTTAGCCTACTACAGGTGACTACTAACTAGCTTACCACGGTTAACAACCTTACTAAAGAAAAATACGAACTAGCTTACTACAGCTAACCGCAGCTAACTACAGCTAACTAACTTACTACAGCTCAATACTAACTAGCTTACTACAGCTAACCGCAGCTAACTACAGCTACCTTACTACATCTTACAATGAAAAACCACACAGCTAATTAGCATACAAGAGCTAACTATCTTACTCCAGCTAACTACAAAGTACCTTGCTACAAGCTGTCTACAGCCAAGTTTAGACAATAAGCTATAGGTCTGCAGCTTACTTGTTAAATAAGCTTATTGTTAATGTTAACAGATAAAAAAAATACTGTCAAAGTAATGTGACACAACGTACTAACAGCGACTAACTTGCCATCTAACCACATCATGCTAAATGCAGCTTACCAGGGGTAGCTAGCACAGCGCTCAATGCTTACAGCTGCTAACTAGAAAATCACAGCAGGTTGTTACACACACACACGCAAACACACACACAAACACACACACAAACACACACACAAAGACACACGCGCACACAAACATGCACGCACACACACACAAACATACACCCGTAAACACACACGCAAACACACACACACACGCAAACACACACACACACACACACACACAGACACACACACGCAAACACACACACAAACACGCACACAAAGACACACGCGCACACACATGCAACCATGAACCCAAACACACACGCACACACAAACACACACACACACAAACACGCACACACACGCACGCACACACACATGCAACCATGAACCCAAACACACACGCACACACAAACACGCACACACAAACACACACACACATTCAAACACAAACACACACAAACACACTCAAACACGCACACACTTCTTTTAGGCCTGAATGATTCATGCGGTCTCAGTTACAGAGAGTTGTGGTGTGTTTCAGGCTTGAATGAGTCAGGGTCCTGTAATCAGATCTCCTATATTAGTTGGCCGTCAACCTCTAGCATCAGTCTGTGGCCTGTCCACTCCCTCTCTCTTCTGTTGTTTCTGTCTGTCTATTAGTCTGTGACTCCTGATCTCTACCTCCCTCACTCTCTACCTCCCTCACTACCTCCCTACCTCCCTCTCTATCTCTTTCCCTCCCTTCCTCTCTACCTCCCTCTCTCTCTCCCTCCCTTCCTCTCTACCTCCCTCCCTTCCTCTCTACCTCCCTCTCTTCCTCCCTCTCTACCTCCCTCCCTCCCTTCCTCTCTACTTCCCTCTACCTCCCTCTACCTCCCTCACTACCTTCCTCTCTACCTCCCTCTACCTCCCTCACTACCTCCCTCTCTCCCTCCCTGACTACCTCCCTCTCTACCTCCCTTCCTCTCTACCTCCCTCACTCTCTACCTCCCTCTCTCCCTCCCTCCCTCCCTCCCTCTCTACCTCCCTCTCTACCTCCCTCCTTCTCTTCCTCCCTCTCTTCCTCCCTCTCTACCTCCCTCTTACCCCTTCCTCTCTCTTCCCATCACTCTCTACCTCCCTCTCTCCCTCCCTCTCTACCTCCCTCTCTACCTCCCTCCCTCTCTCCCTCCCTACCTCTTCTCTCACCTCCCTCCCTCCCTCTTCTACCCTCCCCTCCCTCCCGCTCTCTCTCCGGCCCTCCCTCCTCCCCTCCCTCCCTCCCGTCCCTCCTCCCTCCTCCCTCCCTCACCTTCCCTCCATCACCTACCTAACCTCTCCCTCTCTACCTCCCTTTCCCTCTACCTCCTCCTGACCTCTCTCCCTCCCTCCTTCCCTCCCTACCTCCTCTCCCTCCCTCCCTCCCTCCCTCCCCTCCCCTCTCTTCCTCTCTCTCTACGTCCCTCTCTACCTCCCTCCCTCTCTACCTCCCTCCCTCTCTACCTACCTACCTACCTACCTCCCTCCCTCCCTCCCTCCCTCTCTCTCTCCCTCTCCCTCCCCTCTCTCTCCCTCCCTCCGTGTTGTCATGCATCTCCTCCACCACAGGCGACTTGAACGTCGGTTCTGTTATTTGTGGGTTTTAAGTTCTTTTCAGCAGCGGAAGAGAAATGGGTTAGTGGGTCAACAGGCTGTTCAACACCAGAGCCCAGATTCAGACAGTCAGGAGCCTCTTATCTTAGCTAGCCTGGAGCTACATGCTTTATACTGATCTGCCTGTCTGCCTCTCTTAGTTTCTGCTTGTCTCTCTCTCTTAGTTTCTGCTTGTCTCTCTCTCTTAGTTTCTGCTTGTCTCTCTCTCTCTTAGTTTCTGCTTGTCTCTCTCTCTTAGTATCTGCTTGTCTCTCTCTCTTTCTCTATCTCACTCTCTCCCCTTTTGTTTGTCTCTCTCTTTCTGCCCTCTCTGTCTCTCTCTGCTTCTCTGCCTGTCTCTATCTCCCTCTTAGCTAGCCTGAAGCTACTCACTTTATATTGATCCGCCTGTCTCTATCTCCCTCTTAGCTAGCCTGAAGCTACTCACTTTATTGCTTTGATCTGCTGTTCTGCCTCTCCTAGGCTTCTGCCTGTGCTCTCGTTCTTCTTAGCAGCTATGAAGGTTCACACTTTTATACTGATCTGCCTTGTCTCTCTCTCTCTCTAGCCTGTCTCCTCTGCCTGCCTGTCTGTCCGTGTGAATCTTGTGCGTATCTAGTTGGATCTTATTTATCTTTCTTTTCCTCTCCCTCTCTCTATCTGTCTTCGTTCTATCCCTTCATGAAATCCCTCTCTAGCCCATCATAGGAGCTAGAGACCATCTACCATCATAGGAGAGAGTGTCCTCTGGATGATTCTGTCTAACCTCCTCCTGTCCTCTCCCCTCCTCTCCCTCCTCCCCCCTCCTTCCCTCCTCCCCCCTCCTCCCCCCTCCTCTTCTGACTCCTCTCCCTCCTCCCCCTCCTCTCCTGACTCCCCCTCCTCTCCCTCCTCCCCCTCCTCTCCCTCCTCCCCCTCCTCTCCTGACTTCCCCTCCTCTCCCTCCTCCCCCTCCTCTCCTGACTCCCTCTCCCTCCTCCCCCTCCTCTCCTGACTCCCCTCCTCTCCCTCCTCTCCAGATCATGATAGGAGAAGGGGTTGTGTACGGCTGTCTGTCCAGGAGGAACTCTAATATAAAGACAGAAGCCAGTATCAACGCTGCTGGCTGCAACTTCAACTCGTACATACGCAGGGCCGTACGCTTCGTAGGTATGGGTCTCACACACACACTGTCATGGAGACACACACACACACTGTACACTGATGCACACACACACTGATGCACGCAGACACACACTGTCATGGAGACACACACACACACACTGTCATGGAGACACACACACACTGTCATGGAGACACACACACACACTGTCATGGAGACACACACACACTGTCATGGAGACACACACTGTCATGGAGACACACACACACACACTGTCATGGAGACACACACACACACACTGTCATGGAGACACACACACACACACACACACACACACACAAAAAAAAAAAAAAAAAAAAAAAAAAAAAAAAAAAAAAAACACACACACACACACACTGTCATGGAGACACACACACACTCTGTCATGGAGAAACACACACACTGTCATGGAGACACACACACACACACTGTCATGGAGACACACACACTCTGTCATGGAGACACACACACACTGTCATGGAGACACACACACACACACACACACTGTCATGGAGACACCCAGATTAACAGGCGTGTGTCTGATGCAGGAGTGCACGTGTTTGGACTATGCGTGACGGCGCTGATCACAGACGTGCTGCAGCTGTCCACAGGATACCACGCCCCCTACTTCCTAACCGTGTGCAAACCCAACCTCACCGCTCTCAACCTCACCTGCGATGACCACACCTCCTTCATCATGGACGACATCTGCTCTGGCCCAGACCCCGCCCTCATCAACGCTGGCAGGTAGCAAGGGGGTCAACCGGGGTCATGCTAGGGTAAAGGTAACTGGTAAAAGCAACAAGCCACTCCACAGACAATCCCCCTCCTCTTATCAGTGACGACGCAAAAATGGGGTATGCTGTGTGTGCAGTGTGTGCGGTGTGTGCAGTGTGTGCAGAGCGTGCAGTGCGTGCAGTGCGTGCTGTGTGTGCAGTGTGTGCTGTGTGTGCTGTGTGTGCAGTGTGTGCCTTGTGTGCAGTGTGTGTAGTGTGTACAGTGCATAAAGTGTCTTGTCTGTGTAAATGCATAGTATACTTTTGATAGTAGGGAGGGGGCACCATGATCTTGCATACCCCTCAGTAAACATACAGCTACACCCCTGATCAGTGACATCACAGCGGAACTCTGTGAACACGGCCTGTCGGCGTGGTTACGTGAAGGTGGCCTGTTTTTAGCTGTGGTTGAGCCGTGGTCATATTGTATCCAGATGATGCACCTACACACTGGTCCTGATTACCAGCTGCTGCAGTGACTCACCGCACACATTTTGCTTGTTTAAGACACACACACTCTCGCGTAAACACACATACATGAACTCACACACACACACACACACACACAGACGTTCACATTCACACGTACAAAAACTCACACACACACACCTACATAGACACACGTACACACACACACCTACATAGACACACGCACACACACACACACCTACATAGACACACGTACACACACACACCTACATAGACACACGTACACACATACAGACACACACACACCTACATAGATACACACACACACGCACGCACACACACACACCTACACACACGTACACACACACATGTACACACACACACACACACAAACAGCCAGCATCTCACAGAATATTCAGCTCTTCTCCAGGCCTGTCACTTCCTGTTTATTCATGAATATTCATGCCGTGTCCATCCTGTCCAGCCACTCAGGATGCTGTCCTGGCAGGTCATTTGCATGAGGACCCCGGGGAGGGAGGGAGGAAGGGAGGAGAAGATGAAAGGAGGAGAAGAAGAGAGGGAAGGAGAGAGACGATACAACTATGTCCTTATCCTAGGTCACTAATAATAAAAGCTTTCATAATGTAGCCTCAATAAGTCAAATCTGTTCTCCCTCTTTCTCCTTCTCCCTCTTTCTCCTTCTCCCTCTTTCTCCTTCTCCCTCCTCCTCTTTTCTCTCCTCCCCTTCTTCTCTCCCCTCCCTCCTCCTCCTTCCTTTTCTCTTTTTTCCTCTTCCTCCTCCTCCTATACCCCCCCCTCTCTTTCTGCTCTCTCCCTCTCTCCTTTTTTTCTCCCCATCTCTCTCCCCTTTTCTTTTCCCTCTCTGCACGCTCTTTATCTTCCCTCCTCCTTTTCCTCTCACCTCTTTCCCTCTTTCTATCTCTCTCCACCTTCTCCTCTCTCCTCCTCTTTCTCTCGTCTTCTCCTCCTTTCTCCTTCTCTCTGCTCTCTCTCGCTCCCGTCTTCTCCCCTTCTCCCCCTCTCTCCCCCCTCTCTCTCAACCCTCTCTCTCCCTCTCTCTCTTCCTTTTCTCCTTTCCCCTTCCCCGTCTCTCTCTCTCTCTCCTCTCTTCTCCCCCTCTCTCTCTCTCTTCGTCCTTCTCTCTCTTCCTCTCTCTCCTTTCTTCCTCTCTCCTCTCTCCTCTCCTCTCTCTCCCTCCTCTCTCTCCCTCTCCTCCTCTCCTCTCCTCTCCTCTCTCTCTCCCCCTTCTCTCTCGTCTCTCCTCTCTCCTCGCCTCCACCCTCTCCTTTCTCTCTCTCTCTCCCCTCTCGTCTCTCCTTTCCTCCTCTCTCTTCTCTCTCTCTCTCCTTCTTCTTCTCTCCCTCTCTTCCTATACTCTCTCCTCCATCCTCTCCTCTCTCTCTCCTCTCTCTCACCTCTCTCTCTCTTCTTTCTCTATCTCCTCCTCTTCTCTCTCTCTTCTCCCTCCTCTCCCTCTCTCTCTCTCTTCTCCCTTCTCTCTCTCCCTTCTTCTTACTCTCTCTCTCTCTCTCCTCTATTCTCTCCCTTTTCTCGTCCATCTCTCTCTCCTCTTCTCCTCTCTCTCTCTTCTCTCCTCTCTCTTCTCTCTCTTTCTCTCCCTCCTCTCTTCTCCTCTCCCTCTCTCCTCTCTCTCTCTCCCCTCTGTCCTCTCTCTCTCTTCTCTCTCTCTCTCCCCCTCTCTCCTCACTCTTCTCTCTCCTCACTCTATCTCTCTTCGTCTCTCTCCTCCTCTCTCGCCCCTCCTCTTTCTCTCCTTCTCTCTCTCTCTCCTCCCTCTCTCTTCTCCCTCTCTCTCCTCTCTCTCCCTCTCTCTCTCTCTCGACTCTCTTCCTCTCTCTCCTCTCTCTCCTCCCATCCCCTCTCTCCCTCTCTCTCTCTCCTTCTCTCTTCTCCTCTATCTCTCTCTCCCCCTCTCTCCTTCTCTCTCTCCTCTCTCTCTCTCTCTCTCCTCTATCTCTTTTCTCCTTCTCTCTCCTCCTCTCTCGTTCTCTCTCCCGCCTCTCTTCCCTCTCCCCTCTTCATCTCCTTCTCCTCACTCTCCCTCCCTCCTCCTCTCTCTCCCTCTCCAGCCCTTCTCTCTCTCTCTCCTCTCTCTCTCCATCTCTCTCCTCTCTCTCTCTTCTTCCTCTCTTCCTCTTCTCTCCTCTCTCTCCTCTCTCCTCTCTCTCTCCCTCTCTCTCTCTTCTCTTCTCTCTCCCCTCTTTCCTCTCTCTCCTCTCTCCTCCTCTTCCTCTCTGCTTCCTCTCTTACTTCTCTCTCTTATCCCTTTCTCTCTTCTCTCCCTCTCGTCTCCTCCTCTCTCTCTCTCTCGCCTCCTCCTCTCTCTCATCTCTATTCCCTCTCTCTCTCTCTCTCTCTCCTCTCCTGCTCCTCTCTGTCTCTCTCTCTCTCTCCCTCTCTCTCTCTCTCTCTCTCTCTTCTCTCTTGTTCCAGGAAGTCCTTTCCTTCCCAGCATGCTACTCTGGCTTCCTTTGCTGCTGTCTACATCTCAGTAAGTTTAGTTGGACTCTCCTCTCCCACACACAAACATCTTATAGTTCTGTCACTCCCTCGCCCACACGCACTGATATCCTCGCCATTGGTGCGCATGTGTGTGTGTGTGTGTGTGTATCTGTGTGTGTGTCTGTGTGTGTGTGTATCTGTGTGTGTGTGTGTGTGTTTGTGTGTGTGTGTCTGTGTCTGTGTGTCTATGTGTGTGTGTGTGTGTGTGTCTGTGTGTGTGTGTGTGTGTCTGTGTGTGAGAGTAGATGTACTTCAACGCCACGCTGACTGACTCGTCCAAACTCCTGAAGCCCCTGCTGGTGTTCAGCTTCATCATGGTGGCCATCATGGCTGGCCTCACCAGGATCATACAGTTCAGAAACCACGCTGTGGACGTGTACTGTGGCTTCCTGTTGGGAGGAGGCATCGCTCTCTATCTGGTAACATCACTATAACTATCTGTTTTATTCACCATGCAAGATATACAAGCACAGAATTGACTGTGGCAGGAAAGTGCAAACATATATGGAACAAATATGGACATATATGGAACATAGCTACATATATACACACACCTGTTTATCTAGCTAGCTACAAACATATTTCTCTCAATCTTAACCCAATGGTCTATCTATGTCTACCTGGTGATATAGCTAGCTATATGTCTACATATCTGGCATCCTATCTGTCTGTCCGATGATGGACAACGTTCTAGAATGCACCACGGAGACCGTAGAATTCGCGTTGTTACAGAGAACATTCCGGAATGTTGCAGAGCAGCTGACATTCTAGACGGCTTGGATCAAAGAACAGGACATCCAGCAGCATCCTCTCAGTCTTGCCCTGGTTCACTGCCAGTTAAAAATAACAACTCCTACACACTCTTCACTCTGCGCGCACACGTACGCACACACACACACACGCGTGCGTACCAATATGAACTACACACACACACACACACTCGCGTAACGTACCACACAAGCGCATACATACAGACACTTCACAGCCCACCCACACACACCCACTGACAGCCGTCCGCGTGTGAGGAGAGAGAGCAGCAGATTGTATTGCTAGTGTGTGTGTGTGTGTGTGTGTGCGTATGTGTGTGTATGTGTGTGTGTGTGTGTGCAGGGTCTGTATGCGGTGGGTAACTTTCAAGCCAGTGAGGATCTCTCCAGACAGAAGGTGGCCCCGCCCCTTCGAGAGCCCCCCCTCTCCTCCCTCCCCAACCTGAGCCAGACCGCCGCTGGCCGTCACCTGGCCCCCAGCACCCTCAGCGACGGCCTCTCCACCAGCCAATCAGAGAGCCTGCTCACTCGAGTGCCCTCCCACCGCGAGGCCTCATTGGCCGGCCTGAAGAGGCAAAGTGCAGAGGTGGAGGTCATTACACCGCCCAGCCCGCTGGCCAATCAGGACAGCCTGGTCACCTTCAGCAGCACCTTGCCCAGGTGAGACACACACACACACACACACACACACACACTGCCCAGGTGGGACACATTTCCTATAGGGCACCTTTAAAATGGGCATCTTCAAAGCAGCTTCACAGAAGGAGAATGAATTATGCAATATAAGGCAAATAACGATTTAAACATAAATGAGGGATATACAAGTGTATAGAAACAGCACACGCTAATAAAAACAGAGGCGTATGGCGAATAATAATTAAATGTTAAAATAGATTTTAAATGAAAACTTTTTGACTAGATTTGTTAATCTATACATTTTTTTTGAAAGATTTTTTTTTTTTTTTTTTTTTTTTTCTAAGTGATCTCTTGTTGACATGCAGAATATCTAACATAATCTTCCTGGTGTATTTTTGCTTTTTAATAATGAACTATCAAATAATATTTATATTGAGGAAATACATTTAAATTAACATTTTTATATATAATCATTTAATGAAATATTGACTGATTTTGTGTAATTCTATAGGCGAGTGAGATTAATTAATTTTTTTTATAAAATTCTTTTTTTTTTTCAAGTGAATTCTCTTTGTTGCCATTAGAGAAATACTTAAACCAATAATCTTACCGGGTGTGTGTATTTTTTGCTTATTTACAATATGAAACTATCAAATAGTATATTTTATTGAGGAAATGCCATTAAATATATACATTTTATGATGTTCATAATTGTAATGAAAACATTAGACTATTTGTTAATCTTATACATTTTATTTAAAAAAAAAAATTAATAAAAAAAAAAAATCCTAAGTGAATCTCTGTTGAACATGCAGAGGTATCTAACATAATCTTCCTGGTGTATTTTAGTTTTTTTAAATGATGAACTATCAAATAATATTTATATTGATGAAATACATTTAAATATATACATTTTATGGTGTTAATCATTTTAATGAAAACATTTGACTATTCTGTGTTAATTCTTATTACATTTTTATAAAAAATAAAAAAAATTCTTACATTTTTATTTTATTCTAAGTGATCTCTTCTTGACATGCAGATTATCTAACATAATCTTCCTGGTAGTTTTGCTTTTTTAATGATGAACTTTGATCATATGATGTTTATATCGATGAAATGCATTCAAATATATACATTTTATGATGTTATAATAATAATAATAATAATAATAAACTTTATTTTCTATAGCGCCTTTAAAAGTGGCACCTCAAAGCGCTTCACAGAAGGAAAAAATTATCCAATTATACAAATAACACTTTAAAATAAGTGAGATATAAAGTGTAAAAACACACACCTAATAAAAACATACTATCAAAAAAAAAAAATTTAAAATCATTTTAAGGAAAACATTTGACTAATTTGTTAATCTTATACATTTTATTCCCACGCACATTACAATGTATTATATGAAAAGCATTGATCAAAAATTAGTTGTTAATTCTTATACTTAAACATAGGAAAAAATTTATTTATTTTTGTTTTACGTTTTTTTTCAAACCATTTTTATTTATTTCTAGTCTGTCATAAGAGTGATATTCTTGACAATGATCGTCCTGGTCGTGTGTAGTTCCGTAAGATTTTTAATTTTTTTTACATTTTCATTTTATTTTGTAAGTGATCTCTTGTTGACATGATCTTCCTGGTGTGTCAGGTGATGGACAGTGGGGTCGTTCTAGGCCGCTCTTCGTCCTCCTCCTCTTCCTCGCCTCAGAGGAACATGGAGCTCCGCTGTAGCTCTGAGCCCTCAGCCATGGGCCTGGAGGCGGAGCTCCGCGCTGGGGCCCACGTGCCCGCCCAGTATCGCCAGCTGGCGGCCAGCGCCGTCCCCCTGACCAATCACAACCACCTCCCGCACAACGGCAGCAGCGGATTGGCCGGAGGCGCTCGGGTCTCCATCCAATCGAGGCCCGGCTCCTCCCAGCTGGTGCACATCCCGGAGGAGATGCCGGATCACATGACCCACAACCCCGCCCCGTACCAGGACGAGGACGAATCGGAGGACGGCAACATGGGCGGAGTCTTAGGCGGGGGCGGGGGCTCAGTGAGGGCCAAGTGGCTGAAGGTGGCGGAGAAGGGAGGCGCCCCCTGCAGGCAGGGAGGTCAGCCTAGGATCATGGCGGTGATGGCGCTATCCAAACAGCAAGGCATGCTGGTTAACCGAGACCGGGAAGGAGGCTCAGAGGACGGAAGCACCGTCAGCTGTACCGGTTCGATCCGGTACCGGGCACTGAATGAGCAGGAGCCCAGCCCCCCCGGGCCCCCAGGCGGGGGCATCATCCGGGTGGAGGCTCATCCGGAGAGCAAGCCGGTGGTCCGGCCCCCCAGCACGGACGGGAGCGGCTCGTGGCGATGGAAGCCTCCGGAACAACGCGGCAGCCTGCGGCAGTCTACGTTCGAACTCAACGACCTGAACCGTGACTCGGAAAGCTGCGACTCCCTGAGGGACGGTTACCCCGGCAACATGGACGGAAGGCGGAGCGTGGCCGGGACCGACACAGGCAGCGAGCACGGGGGCGGAGGAGGAGGGGGGCAGCAGTACCAGCCGTACCCCCCATCGCACCCTCACGTGGTCCATCCGCTTCACCCGCACCACCCGCACCACCAGCAGAGCATCACCACCATCAGGGTGACCCCTGTGGAGGGACTGGGCAGCGAGGCGGGCTCCGACACACACTCCGTGGCCTCCAGTCGAGACTCCACCCTGCGGAGGAAAGGCACCATCATCCTCCTGCCAGAGAGAGGCCCCAGTCCTGATAACACCAACCGCCTCTACTACCCCCGAGCTTCGCCCTCGCCCTCCCCCACCCCGCCTCCCACCCTGGGGATGTATAAGGAGACGCTGGGACTGGCCTATAAGGAGTGACCAATCAGCTCTCGCCCTGCTCACTTTACTTTTATACTGTCCAATTAGAGGCGGGCAGGAAGCTCT
>BROE01000001.1:15453592-15464657 GCA_036571765.1 Plecoglossus altivelis
GGTTCAGGAGGACATTGCTCTGAAGAAGCAGGAAATAGACAAGGACAAGCTCAAGCTGCAGCACCTGAAGGTGAGGAACTGAGTGTTCCGGAGTGTTCTTGGGGTGTTCCAGAGTGTTCTTGGGGTGTTCCAGAGTCATCCTGACTATTCCGCAGTGTTCTTGGGGTGTTCAAGAGTGTTCTTGGGGTGTTCTGGAGTGTTCTTGGGGTGTTCTGGAGTGTTCTTGGGGTGTTCAGGAGTGTTCTTGGGGTGTTCAAGAGTGTTCTTGGGGTGTTCAGGAGTGTTCTTGGGGTGTTCAAGAGTGTTCTTGGGGTGTTCAAGAGTGTTCTTGGGGTGTTCAAGAGTGTTCTTGGGGTGTTCCAGAGTGTTCCACAGTGCTCCAGAGTGACCCTCTCTGTTCAGGAATGACTCTGAGTGTTTTGTTCTCCAGACTCTTCAACCTTTCTGCCTCAGGGGGAGAGACAGTCTGTCTGGCCCCTGTCTCATTCCTTCTCTTATTGTGTGTGCTCTCTATACCTCATCCACCCTCATCCTCCCCTACAGGAGCTCTGAAAGGGCCTGTGTTCATTACCAGTAAAGAATCCTTACAATGAAAACATTGCTCCCCCTCTCTCTCCTCCCCTCCCCTCTCTCTCCTCCCCCCCTCTCTTCCTCCCTCCTCCCTCATCCTCTTTCTCCTTGCCTCACTCCCCTTTCCTCTCTCCCTCTCCTCCTCCTCCTCTCTTCCCTCCTCTCCCTCCTCCCTCTCTCTCCCTCTGTCTCCCCTCTCTCTCCTCCCCGTCCACTCTCCTCGTCCCTCCTCCCCTTCTCCTCATCTTCTCTCCTCTCTCTCCTCCTCTCCTCTCTCCCTCTCTCTCCTCCCTCCCTCCCCCCTCCTCACACACACACTGACACAGGTACACACTAACACAGGTACACACTAACACAGGTACACACGCACTGACACAGGTACACACTAACACAGGTACACACGCACTGACACAGGTACACACTAACACAGGTACACACGCACTGACACAGGTACACACTAACACAGGTACACACGCACTGACACAGGTACACACTAACACAGGTACACACGCACTGACACAGGTACACACTAACACAGGTACACACTAACACAGGTACACACTAACACAGGTACACACTGACACAGGTACACACTAACACAGGTACACACGCACTGACACAGGTACACACTAACACAGGTACACACTGACACAGGTACACACTAACACAGGTACACACTAACACAGGTACACACTGACACAGGTACACACTGACACAGACACATACATGGTCAGATTCTCATTCATACAGATGCATACACACAAAAATTAGAGGTGTGTGTGTGTGTAGGATGGAGAAGGAGGTGGAGGAGCTGGAGAGGGAGGAGTCTATGATCTCCACCAATGAGAGCTTCATCCTGAAGAGACTGAAAGCTGTGGAGAAAACTCCAGAAGATATCATCAAGGTATGAGGTCCACACATACTCCACACATCCGACGGTGTACACCACACACTCACCACTTACACAACACACAAACCACAACTACATACACACTCACACACATTCACACTCTCACTCACACACTAACACACGCACAGGCAGAAACACACGCACAAAACACAAACACACACTGTCATCCACAAGCCTTGAACACAACACACACACACTTACACACAACAACACATCAAACACACACACACCACATCAGACACACACACACCTCATCACGAACACACACCACATCACACACATACTCACAGACCCCCCACGTGTACACACACACACACCACCACCTCAACAACACATTCTCACACACAACACACTCACACACATAAGAACCACACACACAGCATACACACATACACACACATTGTACACACACTGTACACACATTGTATACACACTGCACACACACGCATGGCATACACACATACACACCACACGTAACACACACACGCCCCACACTCACACACTATACACACAGGTACAGGCAAGCAGACAGCACTACACATACACCATACTCACACACACACACAAAACAAAACCCAACCTCACACCCACACACAACACATACAAAACAACACACACCTCACATAACACATACACACACAGGACACACCACACACATATCACACAGATACTCCACACACACTCCCTCTTGACAACTTACTAACATTCTCTGTTTTACAGGAAGCAAAGAAGAACTTCAAAGAAGGTAAATGTGATTTGATTCTGACAGCAGACGATGTTACTGTGCAGAAACCTGTAAACTCTGGAGTTGGCCTGTCTGTCTATCTATCTGTCTGCCTGTCACTGACCTACCTGTCTGTCTGTCTGCCTGTCTCTCACTGACCTACCTGTCTGTCTGTCTACCTACCTGTCTGTCTGTCTGTCTGTCTGCCTGTCTGTCACTGACCTATCTACCTGTCTGTCTGTCTGTCAGCCCCCCCAGATGCTCTGCTGTCCTACAGACCCCTGAACTCCAGACTGTCTGACACACACATGGAGCAACCCAAGCAGAGTGAGACACACACATACACTCTCTCACACACACACACACAATACCACACACACACACACACCCAACACCACACACATACACACACACACACAATACCACACACACACACACACACGCACGGGGAGAGCAGGGTCATCTCGCTTCCAACCCCTCCGTCATGTGGTCCGTGACCCCCCAGGAGCTGCAGCAGCGCGGGGTCAAAGTTTACGACGACGGCAGGAAGTGCGTGTACGCCATGCGCTGTGACGGGCCAGGGGCGGGGCCAGGGGCGGGGCTAGGGGCGGGGCTAGGGGCGGGGCCAGGGGCGGGGCCAGGGGCGGGGCTAGGGGCGGGGCCGGGGTCATATGGCGTGGACGAGCTAAGCCCCAGCGAGGTGGAGCAGCTTCTGAGAGACGCTACAGAGAGGAACCACCAGAGGGCGCCACAGCGCAGCCACACCAGCTGCAGCTACCAGGGGGAGCTGTCTGCCAGCACCAGAGCACTTCCTCTCCCTGCACTACCTCCCAACAACCACAGGGGCAGCAGAGGGCACAGCCTCAGCCAATCCAGTCGCAGAGTCAATGGACACCAGCTGTCACATGACCACAACCAGGAAGTGTTCTCCGGATCAGAGAGCCTCTCAGCCAATGACATTCCAGCCCAGTCTTACCTCAGCAGCGAAGACAAGTACTATCAGTCAGCTGACAGTTACCGTCAACAGCAAGGCCACGCCCCTTCCTACTCAGACGTGTACCGCCTCCCAGCTGACAGCCAACCATCTGCCATCTTCTATAACTCAGCCTATCAGGATCGATGCCCTTCCCCTCTCTACGAGGACGACGCCCCCTTCCGCATACTCAATGCCCTGCCGGCCAATCAGGACGCGTCGGAGCCGGTTACCGCCATCTTCATGGGCTTCCAGGTGGCCGAGGACGACAGTGGGCGGGGCCTGGGCTACGAAGGTTCCATCAAGGCGGAGCTTGTGGTCGTCGGCGACGACGACGACGACGAGTTCCATGTCGAGCGCCCGGCCGACGGTTCCCGTAACTGCGGTTACCAGCGAGGGGTGGAGCCTGAGCCTGCTAGCTGCAACGGCGGCGGCGTACGAGGGCGTCGGCCATGGAAGGGCGTCCGGAAGCAGGAGGGTCGATCTGAGCGTCGTCTCAGGGAAGGAAAGACAAACGCAGGTAACAGGAAGATCAGCAACACTCAGAAACACTGCTGCTCCCTCATGTGAACAACTAACCAGGAAGATTAACAACACTCAGAAACACTGCTGCTCCCTCATGTGAACAACTAACCAGGAAGATTAACAACACTCAGAAACACTGCTGCTCCCTCATGTGAACAACTAACCAGGAAGATCAGCAACACTCAGAAACACTGCTGCTCCCTCATGTGAACAACTAACCACCCTGCCAAGAGTGAGCTGGACTAACTAACTAACTCACTGGTGAACTGAACTACCTACTCAACTCACTGGTGAACTGGACTACCTACCCACCTCACTGGTGAACTGGACTAACTAACTAACTCACTGGTGAACTGGACTAACTACCCACCTCATTGGTTTACTGGACTAACTAACCAACTCACTGGTGAACTGGACTAACTACCCACCTCATTGGTGAACTGGACTAACTAACTAACTCACTGGTGAACTGGACTAACTACCCACCTCATTGGTGAACTGGACTAACTAACCAACTCACTGGTGAACTGGGCTAACTAACTGACCTACCGCTGGTTAATGTTGTCATTGTCCTGTCCTGCTAGCCAATAACAGTACATCATCTGTTAATGGAGATCTCTGTTTGTATTTTACACATTTGTCTTAACTGTAGCACAGTATAGGACAGCTTCCTCCTGTGTGATGTCATCATAGAGCTAAGATTAGATAGACTGTAGGGAGACACTCCAGCTCTGCTCCAGGAGAGATACCCTCCTTTAGGGTCACACTCAAACCCTGCTCCTGGAGAGATACCATCCTGTAGGGTCACACTCAAACCCTGCTCCTGGAGAGATACCATCCTGTAGGGTCACACTCAAACCCTGCTCCTGGAGAGATACCCTCCTGTAGGGTGACACTCTAACCCTGCTCCAGGAGAGATACCCTCCTGTAGGGAGACACTCTAACCCTGCTCCTGGAGAGATACCCTCCTGTAGGGTTACACTCTAACCCTGCTCCAGGAGAGATACCCTCCTGTAGGGAGACACTCTAACCCTGCTCCTGGAGAGATACCATCCTGTAGGGCCACACTCAAACCCTGCTCCTGGAGAAATACCCTCCTGTAGGGTTACACTCTAACCCTGCTCCAGGAGAGATACCCTCCTGTAGGGTTACACTCTAACCCTGCTCTAGGAGAGATACCCTCCTGTAGGGTTACACTCTAACCCTGCTCTGGGAGTAGTGGTCTCTCACCAGTAATACAGACAGAGGATCAGACCCTCTAGTGGTTGAACTATGTCATTACATTCAGGTTATTGACATCTGATAACTAGTATGTAGCTTTTAGGATGATTATTTAAAATGATGCTTTCATACATTTTGTAGATTTTTTACTTTTGGATTAAAGAACACAGATTGAATTGCGTGTGCTTGTTTTTCTGTGAAGCTGCCTGCCTGTCTGCCTGTCTGCCTATCTGCCTGTCTATCTGCCTGTCTATCTGCCTGTCTATCTGCCTGTCTATCTGCCTGCCTGTCTGTCTATCTATCTATCTATCTATCTATCTGCCTGCCTGCCTGCCTGCCAGTCTGTCTGTCTGTCTGTCTGTCTATCTGCTTGTCTATCTGCCTGTCTATCTGTCTATCTATCTGCCTGCCTGCCTGTCTGTCTATCTGCCTGTCTATCTGCCTGCCTGCCTGCCTGCTTGTCTATCTGCCTGTCTATCTGCCTGCCTGCCTGCCAACACCAGGACAGACACTGTGTCCGTGTCTGGTAGATTGGGCACTCTGATTGGACATGGTAGCTGATAATCTGGTGTCTCTCTAACTGGGGCAGATGACCTAGAGAATGTGTGTGTGTGAGAGAGAGAGAGTGTGTGTGTGTGTGTGTGTGAGAGAGAGAGAGAGAGTGTGTGTGTGTGTGTGTGTGTGTGAGAGAGAGAGTGTGTGTGTGTGTGTGTGTGTGTGTGTGGTGAGAGATGAGAGTGTTGTGTGTGTTGCTATGTGAGAGAGAGAGTGTGTGTGTGTGTGTGAGAGAGAGAGAGTGTGTGCGTGTGTGAGAGAGAGAGAGTGTGTGTGAATGTGTGTGTAATTGTGCGTGTATGAGAGAGAGTGTGTGTCAGTGAGAGAATGTGTGTGTAATTGTGCGTGTATGAGAGAGAGTGTGTCAGTGAGAGAATGTGTGTGTGTGTGTGTGAGAGAGAGAGAGAGAATGTGTGTGTGTGTGTGTGTGAGAGAGAGAGAGAGAGAGAGAGAGAATGTGTGAGAGAGAGAGAGTGTGTGTGTGTGTGTGTGTGTGTGTGTGTGAGAGAGAGAGAATGTGTGTGTGAGTGTGTGTGAGAGAGAGAGAGTGTGTCAGTAAGAGAATGTGTGTGTGAGAGTTGTCACGCAAACGACATGGAATCATCTGAATATCAATCACCAGTGAGTCTATGATGTGTGTGTCTGTGTGTGTTGTGTGTGTGTGTATGATGTGTGTGTCTGTGTGTGTGTGTGTGTTTATGTGTGTGTGTGTGTGTCTGTGTGTTTATGTGTGTGTGTGTGTGTGTCTGTGTGTGTGTGTCTGTGTGTGTGTTTTACAGATACACAGATGAACTAGATCAACAGAAACTACAGGACCAGCCTCCTCAACCTGATACAACCCTGCCATCTGTCTGCTTCCTGTCTACTGAACTGGCTGGCTGACTAGCTGGCTGGATGGCTGGCTGGTTGACTAGCTGGATGGATGGCTGGTTGACTAGCTGGCTGGCTGGTTGACTAGCTGGCTGGCTGGCTGGTTGGTTGACTAGCTGGCTGGCTGACTAGCTGGCTGGATGGCTGGCTGGTTGACTAGCTGGCTGGATGGCTGGTTGGTTGACTAGCTGGCTGGTTGGCTGGTTGACTAGCTGGCTGGTTGGTTGACTAGCTGGCTGGCTGCCTGTCTACTGCACTGGCTGGCTGGTTGACTAGCTGGCTGGTTGACTAGCTGGCTGGTTGGCTGGTTGACTAGCTGGCTGGCTGGTTGACTAGCTGCCTGGCTGACTGACTAGCTGGCTGGCTGGTTGACTGACAGGTGAACTGGCTGGTTTGCTCCCATTAAAAACCATTTGACTCAATATGACTGTTAAAGAACTAGATATGTGATTAGTGTCTTCATGTCTGTCGAAACATTACTGAATATCTGCTTTTGTTTTTACACCTGCACACATCACATACACACACATCACATATACACACATCACATATACACACATCACACACACACATTACATACACACGCACACATCACACACACACATTACATACACACGCGCACATCACACACACACACACATAACTTACAAACACATCACACACACATCACTTACGAACACATCACACACACGCACACATAACTTACAAACACATCACACACACATCACTTACGAACACATCACACACACATCACTTACGAACACATCACACACACACACAACTTACGAACACATCACACACACACAACTTACAAACACACACACACACACAACTTACAAACACACACACACAAGTCACTGCTGGTGAATCTTCCAGTGCTTTAATCCTAGTCCCTGTTTTAATCTGCGGGTCGCTTTAGTCCAGTCAGCATCTGTCTGAGTCGTCTGGTGAGAAGTGGACCTGTGTGCTGATTACAAACACGACTTCCAGTCGAAGGATTAGAGACGGATGGTTCTGGAACAGTGTTGGTCTGGGGGGGAACGTGCTGGTGAATCACAGAGAACCTCATCGCTTTGTGGGTTTGATGAATTATATATAGAAGTGAATGTATTGAATTAACGTAGGAGGGGAGTGTGTGTGTGTTTGTGTGTGAGAGAGAGAGACAGAGAGAGAGACAGGGAGAGAGAGAGAGAGAGACAGGGAGACAGTAAGAGAGAGAGAGAGACAGGGAGAGAGAGAGAGACAGAGAGAGAGACAGGGAGAGAGAGAGACAGGGAGAGAGACAAGGAGAGAGAGAGAGACAGAGAGAGACAGGGAGAGAAGAGACAGAGAGAGAGACAGAGAGAGAGTAAGAGAGAGAGAGACAGGGAGAGAGAGAGAGAGAGAGAGAGAGAGGAGAGAGAGAATGTTGCATGAGTGGATGTGTCACAACTGTCACTAAAGCTGCTGCTCTCTGATTGGTTGGATCCCACGCACTTGTGTCGCTAAAGCAGAGAGAGAGAGAAGAGAGAGAGAGAGAGGGAGAGAGAGAGAGAGAGAGGTAGGTAGATGCAAATACTCTGGGCTCCACCGCTGGAATAAATCACTCTACAAGACAGCACACTCAAAGACAGCACACTCAAAGACAGCACACTCAAAGACAGCACACTCAAAGACAGCACTCCAAGACAAGAGTGCACACATTCCAAGACAAGACAGCACTCCAAGACAGCTCGCTTCAAGACAAGACAGCACACACTCCCAGGTAAGCACACCTCACGTCGTCATGTTAGCTGTGTTGCAGCATTACTCAAATCTAAATGACGATATAATGCTTTACGGTCTGGCATGACCTACCCCACTGCAGACTGTGGGGCAGGGGAAGGCAGGGTGTCTGAAGATGTTAGATCTGCTTAACTGTTCCCGGCTTTACAGAGTTCAAACTGTGTGGCTGTGATTAATCTACCTAGAGAGGAAGAGAGAGAGAGAGGAAAAGAAAGAGAAGGGAAGAGAGAGAGAGAGGAAGAGAGGACAGAGTTGCGGAAGAGAGAGAGAGAGGAAAAGAAAGAGAAGGGAAGAGAGAGAGAGAGGAAGAGAGAGAGAGGAAGAGAGAGAGAGAGGAAAAGAACGAGAAGGGAAGAGAGAGAGAGAGGAAGAGAGAGAGAGGAAGAGAGAGAGAGAGGAAGAGGGAGAGAGGAAAAGAACGGAAGGGAAGAGAGAGGAGAGGAGAGAGAGAGAGGAGAGGAGAGAGAGAGGAAGAGAGAGAGAGGAAGAGAGAGAGAGGAAAAGAGAGAGAGGAAGAGAGAGAGAAGGGAAGAGAGAGAGAGGAAGAGAGAGAGAAGGGAAGATGAAGAGAGAGGAAGAAAGGGGACTAAACTGTTTTTTTTATTTAAAAAGATTTTTTGACAGCTGTCTTTGTAAAGCCAAAAGATTTTTTTTCTTCAAACTAAACATAGTAGACAATCCTAGTGATGGATGTGTGGGAAGAGGGGAGAGGGAGGGAGAGAGGG
Source organism: Plecoglossus altivelis (assembly GCA_036571765.1). Lineage (NCBI taxonomy): Eukaryota > Metazoa > Chordata > Actinopteri > Osmeriformes > Plecoglossidae > Plecoglossus > Plecoglossus altivelis. Next base: position 15,462,430 of record BROE01000001.1, read on the forward strand.
GAGAGGGAAGGAAGGAAGGAGGGATGGATGGATGGAAGGAAGGAAGGAGGTAAGGATGGAGGGATAGAGGGAAGGAAGGAAGGAGGGATGCAGGGATGGAGGGAAGGAAGGAAGGAAGGAGGGAAGGAAGGATGGAGGGAAGCAAGGAGGGATGCAGGGATGGAGGGAAGGAAGGAAGGAAGGAAGGAGGGAAGGAAGGAAGGATGGAGGGAAGGAAGGAGGGAAGGAAGGAGGGAAGGAAGGAGGGATGGAGGGATGGAGGGAAGAAGGGATGGAGGGAGGGAAGGAAGGAAGGAGGGATGCAGGGATGGAGGGAAGGAAGGAAGGAAGGAAGGAAGGAAGGAGGGAGGGAGGGAGGGAGGGATGGAGGGAAGGAAGGAAGCGATCAAGCAGAAGATTCAGGAGATTTGGAGAAAGAGGAGGAGGAGGGAATTAGGGAAAAATGGAGTAGGAGTTGGGAAGACATCGAGGGAGGCAGAGATAGAGGCAGAGAGATTGAGGGGGACTTAGGGAGATATGAAAGTCAGAGAGGGGGAGTCAGGGAGGGGGGAGGGAGGGGGACTGTGAGGGAGGGAGTGAAGGAAGAGAAGAAGTGATGGTTGTAAATAGGACATGGCTGTTGTTTTAGAAACATGTGGGAGAAGAGACGACCAGGAGCAGAACTTAGAACATCACACACACACATACACACACACAACACACACACACACACACACACACACACACACACACACACACACTCACACACACACACACACACCACACACTCACACACAACACACCACACACACACTCACACACAACACACACACACACACACACTCACACACACACACACACACACTCACACACAACACACACTCAACACACACACACTCTTATACTCAACACACACATACTCAGTACACACCACAATACACAGCGAGCAACCACACACATTGAAGCACATGCACAAAAACGCAGACAGACTAAAACACCAATACACACACTGGCCTTTCTCTCTGTGTGTGCTGGAGAGTGTGAGGGTAAAAGTTATTGATTAGTGATGACAGACAAGCTGGCGTTACTGGGGGAAGGGGAGGGAGGGGGTCGACTGGTCAGAACAGCCTTCGTGGTTCGACCTGCCAGTTGGGTCTGGACACTGATGGAAGGGGAGGGAGGGGGTCAACTGGTCAGAACAGCCTGCCAGTTGCAAAGATGGGAAGGAACAAAGTACAAAAACTTTATTTTTGTGAAAACTTTTCTTTCTCTACTTAAGTCTACATTTTTTACACAAATATATGTACCTTCTACTTCACACATTTTCAGCCCAGGCTTGTTCATTTTATTTTTATCTCTTTAAACTAGTCTAAACGGTTTTATTTTACTCTCTTTAAACTCGTCTAAACTGCTCTACAAAGCTGTGGAGACGACAAGAACCAGTTTGGAGAAAGTTGAGCATTTTTTCTGAAACGTTGAAAAAAGGTTTTGGTGAAAAAGGTTTGGAAAAATACTGTGGATGGATGAATAGATGAATGGATGGATAACTAATTTTTGAAAAGGTTTTGAAAGGTACAAAAAAAGGTTTCAAAAGATTGCATCATTGATGAAGACTCTACTATACTCTACTGTACTCTACTATACTGTAGTATACTCTACTGTACAGTACTATACTCTACTATACTGTACAGTACTCTACTGTACTATACTCTACTGTACTCTACTGTACTATACTCTACAGTACTACACTATATTCTACTGAACTCTATTCTACAATACTGTACTCTATTCTGCAATACTGTACTCTGTACAGTACTGTACTCTACTGTATGATATTGCACTCTACTGTATTATATCTGCTCTGCTCTACTATCCTTTACTCTGGTCTACTATCCTTTATTCTACTATCCTTTACTCTGCTCTGCTATCCTTTACTCTGCTCTACTATCCTTTACTCTGGTCTGCTATCCTTTACTCTGATCTGCTCTACTTTGTTCTACTTTGTTCTGGTATAGAGGATTTATCTTGGTCAGATTAGCAGGGCTTCTCTTATGAAGACTGATCTAACACTGACCCCAACCCTGACCCCAACCCTGACCCCAACCCTGACCCCAACCCTGACCCATGCCCACTTGTAACCCTCTCTCCTTACCTCCTCTCTCCTCACATAACCTTGTCTCCTTGCCTCCTGTCTCCTTACCTCCTCTCTCCTTACCTCCTCTCTCCTCACATAACCTTGTCTCCTTGCC
>BROE01000001.1:15482372-15496052 GCA_036571765.1 Plecoglossus altivelis
ACGCAAAAAAAACTAAAAAATAAACCCCCCGGAGGGAGAAAGATGAGAGGAACGAAGAGAGGGAAGAGAGAGAGAGAAAGGGAAAAAGAAGAGAGAGAAAGAGAGAGAGAGAGTGAAGAATAGAGAGAGGGAAGAGAGAGAGAGAGGAAAAGAAAGAGAAGGGAAGAGAGAGAGAGAGGAAGAGAGAGAGAGAGGAAAGAGAGAGAGAGGAAAGAGAAGAGATGGAAGAGAGAGAGAGGAAGAGAAGAGAGAGAGGAAGAGAGAAGAGAGAGGAATGAGAGAGAGAGAGAAGAAGAGAGAGAGAGGAAGAGTAGAGAGAGGAAGAGAGAGAGAGAGGAAGAGAGAGAGAGTGAAGAGAGAGAGAGGAAGAGAGATGAGAGAGGAAGAGAGATATGTATGGACAGAGAGAGAGAGAGGAAGAGAGAGAGAGGAAAAGAAAGAGAAGGGAAGATGAAGAGAGAGGAAGAAAGGGGACTAAACCGTTTTTTGATTTAAAAAGATTTTTTGACAGCTGTCTTTGTAAAGCCAAAAGATTTTTTTTCTTCAAACTAAACATAGTAGACAATCCTAGTGATGGATGTGTGGGAAGAGGGGAGAGGGAGGGAGAGAGGGGAGAGGGAAGGAAGGAAGGAGGGAATGGGGGGAGAGAAAGGAAGGAAGGAGAGGATGGAGGGCCTGGAGGGAAGAAGGAAGGAGGGATGGAGGGATGGAGGGAAGAAGGAGTATGAGGGCGGGAAGGAAGGAAGGAGGGATTACAGGGATGGACGGGAAGGAAGCGAAGGTGAAGGAAAGGAGGAGAGGGAAGGGAGAGAGGGATGGAGGGAACGGAAGGAAGCGGATCAAGCAGAAGATTCAGGAGATTTGGAGAAAGAGGAGGAGGAGGGAATTAGGGAAAAATGGAGTAGGAGTTGGGAAGACATCGAGGGAGGCAGAGATAGAGGAGAGAGTTGAGGGGACCTTAGGGAGATATGAAAGTCAGAGAGGGGGAGTCAGGGAGGGGGGAGGGGGGGGAGGGAGGGTAGGAGAAGGGGAAGGCAGAGAAGAAGTGATGGTTGTAAATAGGACATGGCTGTTGTTTTAGAAACATGTGGGAGAAGAAAGAGGCAGAACTGAACGACCGATCACACACACACACACCACACACACACACACTCTACACACACCACACAACACACACACACCACTACACACACAACAACACACACACAACACCACAACCCACCACACACAGCTCACACACACTCACACACACCAACATATGCACACACACAAACACAAAAAAAACACAAAAAAAAACACACAAACACACACACCACACCCACAACACACACACACTCACCAACACACAATCTCTATTACTCACACACCACGACATCAACACACACAGCCACACACCACAATACACAGCGAGCAACCACACACATTGAAGCACACGCACAAAAACGCAGACAGACTAAAACACAAATACACACACTGGCCTTTCTCTCTGTGTGTGCTGGAGAGTGTGAGGGTAAAAGTTATTGATTAGTGATGACAGACAAGCTGGCGTTACTGGGGGAAGGGGAGGGAGGGGGTCAACAGGTCAGAACAGCCTTCGTGGTTCTACCTGCCAGTTGGGTCTGGACACTGATGGAAGGGGAGGGAGGGGGTCAACAGGTCAGAACAGCCTTCGTGGTTCGACCTGCCAGTTGGGTCTGGACACTGATGGAAGGGGAGGGAGGGGGTCAACAGGTCAGAACAGCCTTCGTGGTTCGACCTGCCAGTTGGGTCTGGACACTGATGGAAGGGGAGGGAGGGGGTCAACAGGTCAGAACAGCCTTCGTGGTTCTACCTGCCAGTTGGGTCTGGACACTGATGGAAGGGGAGGGAGGGGGTCAACTGGTCAGAACAGCCTGCCAGTTGCAAAGATGGGAAGGAACAAAGTACAAAAACTTTATTTTTGTGACAACTTTTCTTTCTCTACTTAAGTCTACATTTTTTACACAAATACATGTACCTTCTACTTAGCACATTTTCAGCCCAGGCTTGTTCATTGTATTTTTTATCTCTTTAAACTAGTCTAAACGGTTTTATTTTACTCTCTTCAAACTCGTCTAAACTGCTCTACAAAGCTGTGGAGACGACAAGAACCAGTTTGGAGAAAGTTGAGCATTTTTTCTGAAACGTTGAAAAAAGGTTTTGGTGAAAAAGGTTTGGAAAAATACTGTGGATGGATGAATAGATGAATAGATGGATAACTAATTTTTGAAAAGGTTTTGAAGGGTACAAAAAAAGGTTTCAAAAAGATTTGCATCATGTGATGAAAGATCTCTACTATATCACTCTACTGTACTCTACTATGCTGTAGTATACTCTACTGTACAGTACTATACTCTACTATACTCTACTGTACTGTACAGTACTCTACTGTACTATACTCTACTGTACTCTACTATACTGTAGTATACTCTACTGTACAGTACTATACTCTACTATACTGTACAGTACTCTACTGTACTAAACTCTACTGTACTCTACTACTGTACTCTACTGCTGTACTCTACTGTACACGTACTATACTGCTACTATGTACTGTACAAGTACTCTACTGTACTGTACTCTGTACTGTACTCTTGTACTCTATTGTAGTCTACTGTATTCTATTGTAGTCTATTGTACTATATTATATTCTACTGTACTCTATTCTACAATACTGTACTCTATTCTACAATACTGTACTCTATTCTACAATACTGTACTCTGTACAGTACTGTACTCTACTGTATGATATTGCACTCTACTGTATTATATCTGCTCTGCTCTACTATCCTTTACTCTGGTCTACTATCCTTTACTGTGGTCTGCTATCCTTTACTCTGGTCTACTATCCTTTACTGTGGTCTGCTATCCTTTACTCTGGTCTACTATCCTTTATTCTACTATCCTTTACTCTGCTCTACTATCCTTTACTCTGGTCTGCTATCCTTTACTCTGGTCTGCTCTACTTTGTTCTGGTATCGAGGATTTATCTTGGTCAGATTAGCAGGGCTTCTCTTATGAAGACTGATCTAACACTGACCCCAACCCTGACCCCAAACCCTGACCTCTGACCCTGACCCCAGTCTCAAACCTGACCCTAACCCTGACCCATGCCCACTTGTAACCCTGTCTCCTTACCTCCTCTCCTCACATAACTTGTCTCCTTACCTCCTGTCTTCCTTCCTCCTGTTCCTTCCTCCTGTCTCCTTCCCTCCTCTCTCTCACACAGAACTTTGTCTCCTTACTCTGGCTCCTTACCTCCTGTGTCCTTGCCTTCTGTCTCCATCCCTTAAGTACTGGTTCATCCTCCCTCCCCACCTAGACTTCAGGGTGACATGAAGAGATGAAAGCACATATGGCAGAATGCTGTGCCAGTATTCTGACAGTCGAGATACACTATAGGGCACGGCTCGCGCTGTGGACTGTGGAGAGGAGCGAGCTAATGAATTCCGAGCGCGTGGTGACCTTGGTCGAGGGAATCGAAAATGCTCCTAAGCGTGCGAGCATCATCAAACGTTCGATCGTGGGTTTCTCTGGAAACGGCGGAGCCTCGAGGGCAAGAGCGGAATGCAGCATTCTGCTCTGGTACAAGCGCGCGCAGGCTGACACATACGCTACACTCTGTGTGTTAGTGTGTGCGTGCGTGCGTGCGTGCGTGTATACGGGAGAGAGAGAAAGCCAGTGCACGCGAGGAGGAGGAATGCGTTGCATTTCAGTGGCGTTTCTGCCAATACATATCGCGTCTGCTCCGTTTCACAGACAAATTTGTTTTTTTGCAAATCGATAGCCCCGAACTGTCCTCTCTGACGCCCCCGCGTTAACTACCTCTCGCGCCGCACCCAACTAAACCTATGGTTTACTCGCGACGGGTGGCAGCTTGGTTGTCCGCGCTGCCGGTGCATCTCGTGGCGCAATGTGGCGGACTGACTAAACTGGAGATGATCTCCTTCTGGTTGCTCTGTTGGAAGCTGCTGGTAAGTGATGCATGCGCGTGCTGTAGCTTCAAACTACGGCCTCTTCAATGAGAAAAACAGGATTCTTTTACCAGGCTACGGCGCGTGAGTTTAACGGTCGGTCACGATTCTTAGCAGGTATTGCTCGCTGTGCACCGGTGCATGACTCCGAATCTACACCCTTCGACATAATTTAGACGAGGTGTTTGGTATTTCGTGGTGAAGTCTAAGCTGGTTAATTAAACCATGGTGTAACGTTCTGCCAGTTAAAATGTATCTTGCTTTTGGTTGAGAGAACAGTGTATAATAAACGGAATGATCTGTTATTCTTTACACAAGCAACAGACAAAGGGGTGGCTTAGTGAGACGGCGTGTTATCAGTATCGGTTGAATCCGATGGTTGCTGCGTTTTTTTAAATACATGTGTGGGGTTGATACTGCTTAGTCTGGGAACAGGTGTTACAGTAAGGAGGAGAGAGAGGGAGGAGGGAGGGAGGGAGGGAGAAGAGAGAGAGAGGGAGAAGAGAGAGGGAAGAGAGAGGGAGGAGAGAGATGGAGGAGAGAGGGAGGAGAGAGAGGGAGAAGAGAGAGGGAGGAGAGAGGGAGGAGAGAGAGGGAGAAGAGAGATGGAGGAGAGAGAGCAGGAGAGAGAGGGAGAAGAGAGAGAAGGAAAGAAGAGAGAAGGAGAGCAATAGAGAGGGTAGAGAGTTTGGGTTACATCCTTTCTGATGTAACCCAAACTAGTGTCCTCCCTCCCCCTCCTCCCTCCAACTCCCTCCCCCTCCCCCATCCTGCCTTCCCCTCCTCCCTCCAACTCCCTCCCCCTCCCCCATCCTGCCTCCCCCTCCGTCATCGCTGAATCTCCCTAGAGATTCTGGTTTCAGAGGTGTAGATTCTAAACATTCTATTTTTGTGGAATAGATTTTCTAGATATTTTAGTTCTAGTGGTAGAGATTCCGGACATTCCGTGCCTGCACAGTCCAGTCCCAGATTGTCTCTTTACAGCAAACTGGGTCCATCATGTCAACAGCAGGGTTCTGGCTCAATAACTGCTGAAACACCCCATAATAATCGCTCTCGCTAAGCACCCATACACAGCACAGACACCCATGTGAGCATACACAAAGTTCCCCCCCACACCACACACACACCACTCACACACCACACACACACCACACATGCACACCACACACGCACACCACACATGCACACCACACGCACACCACACACATGCCCACACACACACTGTTGCCATGGCTGCTGCAAAACCATCTCTGTGACTTCCTCCCACTCTGTCAAGAGAGAAGAGGACAAGAGCAGGAGAGGAGAGGGGAAGAGGAGAGGGGGAGGAGAGGAGGGAAGAGGGGAGGGAGAGGGGAGGGAGAGGAGTAAAGAGAGGGAGGAGAGGAGGGAAGAGGAGGGTTGAAGAAATGAGATCAGGAAGTATACATAAGAGGATGTTCTGGTTTGCTAAAGATGGTGATGATGAAAATACCGAAGAAGAAGATGAGATGGTGATGATGATGATGATGGTGATGATGATGATGGTGATGATGATGATGATGATGATGATGTCTCCACAGCGAGCTACATCCGGGTTGAAGAAGGTAAAAGACAAAGAACAAACAGACAGTGAATCTTCGCAACACACACCACAACACACACCACAACACACACCACAACACACACCACACGCTGAACACACACCTCAACACACACCACAACACACACCACACGCTGAACACACACCTCAACACACACCACACGCTGAACACACACCTCAACACACACCACACGCTGAACACACACCTCAACACACACCACACGCTGAACACACACAGTCGGAGCAGCGTTTGCTTGCCCAATCTGTTACCATGGAGACCAGCAGCTCGGGTGACCTGATAGGCTGCTGGGCCGAGATTGAAAACTTCGGGAAGGAGAGTTACCCAGAAGTCCTAGCGTCTGAGGAGGAGGAGGAGGAGCCTGGCGAAAGTCCAAACACGGAGGAGGAGAAAGAGGAGGAGCAGGAGAGAGAGGAGGCGGAGAGAGGGGAGGAGGAGGAGAAAGAAGAGGAGAGAGGGGAGGAAGAGGAGGAGAGAGAGGAGGAGGAGAAAGGGAAAGAGGAGAAAGAAGAGGAGGCGAGAGGGGAGGAGAATGATGAGGAGAGAAAAGAGGAGAAAGAGGAGGAGAGAAGAGAGGAGAAAGAGGAGGAGACTGGATACAAGGTGGAGGATCTCTTTCCTGAGGAAGCGGATGACAGTCCTTTCCTCTCTGATGTTCCCAGGCCTCCCTCTGTCCTGGAACAGCCAATCAGAGACGAGGTCATGTCTGATGCCTCAACGGGCTCGGGTCACGACCCCTACCGAGATCGTGACGACCTCAGCGACTGCCTCCAGGTGGAGTTTGCCGTCGTGTCGTCTGACAGCGACGTCGACGACCAGGGGAAAACCATCGCCGTCGGCAACAAGGAAGAGGCGGAAATCCAAGATGGCGGAAGCGATGTGGATTCACTTCTTGTCCTGGAACAGCCATCCAGCCCTCCTCCAGCCTGCCAGCTCCAGACCTCCAGCCCCCAGGCCCCCAGCCTAGGTCTGATCCCCGAGGATGAAGAGGGCTGCCTGGGGAACGTCTCCAGCCAAGCCCCTGTCCTCCGCTCTCCCTCCACCTCCTCCTCCACCTCAGACCCTGACCGCAGGGTTCCCCAGGACTACTGCGTCCTGCAGGAGAACGTCAGCGAGAACGTCAGCGAGGAACACGTGGATTTCCTGAGCACTCGGCAGCAGTGGCGTCAGATGGAGGAGCAGGTCAAAGGGCAGGTCCTCCCTCAGCCTGGGGTCAGGGCGGGGTCAGGGGCCGTCTGCGCTCAGGCTGGTCACAACTTCCTGTACATGCCCTTGAGGAGCGTTGAGCATCCGCGTAGGGGAGACCTGGCAGGGGACAGCCTGCATCACGCCACGTTCAGTCCGTGTTCGGAGGACTCTGGCGTGGACGAGCTCAGCGGTCGTTCCCCCTACGAGGAGCCAGAGAACCAGGTGGAGAGAGAGATCCGTCTCACTCTGGAGAGGGAGGAGAACTTCCGTCGGGAGAGGATCCATAACAGGACCAGACCCTCCACCTTGCACCCTCTCGTCCAACCCGACGCTCGCAGGAGGGTCACTCCTTCCAACCCCACCTTCTCCATCTCCCCCTCTCCCTCCTCCTCTTCCTCCTCCTCCTCCCGCCCCGTCTACCACGAGATGTCAGCCAATAACGTCATCATCCTGGAGCCTGACTCCTCCTCCTTCCCCGCCTCCTCCCGCCAACGCCCTCACGGACTCCCCCTCCTCTCCCCAAGCCACGCCCCTCCGCACTTCAGCGATTGGTCCCCCAACATCGACCCGTCCAGCGTCATCATCCTGGAGACGTCCAATCTGATCATCCGGAGCGCGTCGGAGTTCTGCCTGAGCTCGGTTGGCGGTGGCGGCGGCGGGGGCGGGGAGACGGTGTTGGAGACCACGTTCAGCTCCAACCCATTCTTTAAGCTGCGCTCGCGGAGCAGCATGTCGCTGGTGGAGCAGGAGATCAGGGCTGTGAGGCAGCGGGAGGAAGACTGGAGGAGGCAGAGAGCCCAGCTCCAGCTGGCAGGGACCAGGGAGAGATACGACACGGTGCTGGTCTCACCCAGCCTGCTGGAGGGGCTGGGCTATGACCGTGGGGGTGAGTTGGTGGTGAGGTGGGGCGGTAGTAGGAGGACAGGACAGGAAATGACAGAAGACGACGTCTAGAGATGTCAAGAGACCCTCAGGGTGTAACTGGAGATGGTTTCTCCCTGTGTGTGTTACAGAGGTGCCGGTGAGGTGCGTGTCCTCCCCCTCCTCCCCCTCCAGGGTTCGCAAGATGGACCGCTCCACCTTGTCATGTGACCACAAGGTAAGTCCTTGCAGCGGTGCTTTGTGACACAAATCAAACGCAACTGTCATCAGTGATTGGCTACTTCTCAGACAACACACAAGTACATTTCCCCCTCCAGGGCTTACAGCTCTGGTTAGCCAGATGAAAACACCTGTAGTCTCACGTTAAGTTCTGTCAGCTCTCTGGATGATTCATCTGGGGTGTGAAACACAATTTGTCTCTCATCCATATGTCATCCTCATTTGACTCATCCATCCTTCATCTGTTGTTTATCTTTCATCATGATCCTTCACTTTATCTGCATCTGTTCTCTTCTTCATCTCTGTCTTCGTCTGTTAACGAACATGTTCATGTCTTCAATGTTCAATCATCTGTCCTTTTCTGTTTTAATGTCCTTAATGTCCATCTACACCTTCACCTCTCCTCTTGTCTTCCCATCCCTATTTCTCTCTCTCCATCTCCTACGACAACTCGATCTCTCTCTCTCCATCTCCTACGGCATCTCTGTCTCTCTCTCTCCTACTTATCCATTTGTCTCCATCTTCATGACCTTGTGACCCTGGTCCCTGGCTGCAGTTTTACCGGTGAACATCCCTTCTCTTCTCTAGTTTCCTTCCTCGCTGTCCTGTTCCTCCCCCTCCTCCACCTCCTCCACCTCCTCCCCTGCTTTCGCCGTCTCTCGCCGACAGAGCGCATTGGCCCAGCGCTGGGAGGCCAGCCTGCTGGCCAATCACAGCAAAGACTGAGGGGTGACTCTGGAGCGATGGACCAATCGACAAGCGGCTAGCGAGCGAGGCTGATGACCTGGGTCTTTCTGAAACAGGGCTGCTGTGACTCGTCAGATGTGGAGAGCAGGGTGAAAGCTTTCTGCTTAGGGCCGTGATGTTGCTGTTTCTGATCAGCTGATGTTTATCCATCCGCGTTCTTTTCCATTCTTGTTTTTGCACTCGTAAACTTCATGTTTGACGTCATCTTTCAACGCCAAGAATTGTTGCCTAAAATGTCTCGAAACAAACCCCAGATGTGTTTGTTCTGCATCCCTCCAGACCATTCTCATCAAGAACGTTCCTCTCAAGAACGCAAGTACGTTCTTCGGATTGACAAACTGATAAGTGCTTGGGGTCAGAGGTCAAGGGTCATAGGGGTCAGGACATGGATCTGCTGAGGTCCTGCAGACAGGATGAATGAAGACTACCTACCTACCTTCCTTCTTTAATCGCCAATATTTCCTGCACTTTTCTAAATGTTACATTTTTACCATTGATACAACTTGAATTTACTGTACTGAATACATATAAATATATAATATATTGATAACTGCAATATTTACAGTGAAACAAAGGTTGACGATGAATTATTATTGACACGATTTAGATTTTAAGAAAACAAGAGTGACAGATTGGAATAACTGACTGGATTTCTGATTGCTGATGTGTGTGCTGACGAAATCATCTCGTGAAGATTTGTACCTATTTTATGTACCGTGTTGATTCAACGAAGGAGAAAATATATTTATGTTATTTTCGTATTTAATCTAAGCATAAACTTTGCGATAAAGGCCATGATGATGTCGTGGTGTAAACGGTGTGTGCGTGTCTGATGAGAACAGATCCAGATGCTGGCGGTGAAAGGATGACGCTATCGTGTTACACTCCACAGATTAAAATAATCCCAAATTATAACCAAATGCTTTCAGAAAGTACTGTAGGAATTATTTGGTTTAATATAAGGTTATTACAATCTTTAACTTGGGTATATGACACATATAAAATATATTCCTATATTTTTGCTGTGTGTTGACGTTTATATGAGCGATAATAAATCTTCATCGTTGCTTAAGTAGCTGCTTTAGAGTGATCCAGGACGGATAGTGTAAAACACCGATGCTTGGAGTGAACTTGATTTAAAGTACCTCCTGAATTGTACACCGCCGACCACATCAAGTGTACCAACAAAATGTGACCCATCAGCGTCACCCAAGCTTCAAATCAAACTCACCTCAAGTCATTGTCATTCACACTACCTTGCTATTCGCTTAGGGCGGTTTTGATTTAGGTTACCTAGTACGATTAACCTAACGACTCAGTCCTGCAAGATTCCGCTGGGAGTCAAATCAAATGCACTTGATGACACGGTTCAGTGTAATCTGTACTGTCCCGCTGTTGGCTCGCTGTGTCGAAGATTCATTGACCACATTCTTGTAGTTTGGCTGACTTGTTGGATAATTGATGACAGTCTGGTTGATCCGCTAAGTATTAATACTCTTACTATTGTTTTACAGTATTATTGCATTGACGATTTTCGGTGTTCAGTTGTTACATAACGATTCTATTTTTCGTTTGATTGTTTTTCATGGTTCGCGGTGGAAGAATACTTTTGCGAAATGAATTAAAGTTGATACTGTTGAAACGACTTTTGCCCATTCCATTGCGCAAGTAAATGTGTTCTCGCGTGCTCGACACGGAGAGCGACAGGAGCCGAAAGTGTACGTATGTGTGTGTGCGTGTGTGCATGCGTGTGTGTGTGTGTATGCGTGTGTGTGTGTGTGTATGCGTGTGTGAGCGCTTGTGTGTGTGTGTGTATGCTGGGTTGATAGGATTATTGATGTGGAGGTTATGTTCCAGAGAGGCAGCTATCCCAGTTTCTTACGTAACTGTAATATGTGTGAACCCTAACCGACACAGCTGGTTAAAGCTCTCTTTAACTTCCCCTACGCATGCTAATGTTCACTCGCTAACAACAAAAGCGTGTCAAATATAATCGCACCGAACAATCTAGAAGAGAATATCTAGATGACTAATGGAATCCTCAGTGCATTGTGATGCTGTTTAGAATCCTAGTTAGTTCCATTCTGACCTGAAAGAACCTGCTTCTGGTTCTGGAACAAGAACCTTCTGTTTCCGCTGACATACCAACAAGGAACCATTCTGTTTTCAGAGTCTATAGTTCTATATGTCCCCCTCTTCTTCCAGAAACTAGAACTCTAGATTAACTGTACATATTATAACTATACACATAAGATTACCAGACCTTCACTATATCACACTGACTATCACAAGTGTGAATTCACCATAGGGAGACATAGTTCCTGAGAGATGCAGGTTAGTTCAATGCAGAGTGCAGTTTTAATTATGCATCATTATTTAATAATGCATCCAAATCTTTAATATTAAATAGGGTAAACATTGGGTTCCATTTAAGATACTTTTAGTAGAGGACAGGGAAGAGGGAGGGGAGAAGAGGAGGAGAGGAGAGGGGAGGGGAGAAGAGGAGAAGAGAGGAGTGGAGGGGAGAAGAGGCAGGAGAGGAGAGGGAGAAGAAGGAGAGGGGAGGGGAGAAGAGGGGGAGAGGAGAGGGGAGAGGAAGAGAGGAGAGGAGAAGGGGAGAGGAGGAGAGGGAGAGGAGATGATGGGAGAGGAGAGGGGAGAGGAGAAGAGGAGATGAGAGGAGAGGAGAGGGGAGAGGAGGAGAGGCGAGAGGAGAAGAGGAGAGAGAGGAGGGGAGGAGAGGAGAGAGGAGGGAGAGGAGAAAGAGGAGAGGGAGAGGAGGAGAGAGAGGAGAGGGAGAGGAGAGGCGGAGAGGAGAGGAGAGGGAGAGGAGGATCGAGGAGCGAGAGAGGAGAGGAGGAGAGGAGAAGAGGAGAGGGAGAGGAGAGGAGGAGAGGGAGAGGAGAGGCACCTCCTCTCTGAGGCAGGTCCTGCGATTAAAATAATGCCCCAGTAATCTCCACATGGCATCATGGCTCAAGTTCAACATCTGTATTTAACAGAACTGGTTTAGCTGCAGGCAGGCAGACAGAGAGAAGGAGAGGCAGGGAGAGTAGGGGAGGCAGGGAGAGAAGAGAGGCAGGGAGAGAAGGGGAGGCAGGGGAGAGAGGAGGCAGGGAAGGAGACAGGGGGGAGAGAGAGAAGAGAGCAGGAGAAGGAAGGGAGGCAGGGAGAAGGAAGCGAAGGCAGCCGAGAGAAGGAAAGGCAGGGAGAGAAGGGGAGGTGGGAGAGAAGGAGAGGCAGGGAGAGAAGGGGAGGCAGGGAGAGAAGGAGAGGCAGGGAGAGAAGAGAAAGGCAGGGAGAGAAGGAGAGGTGGGATGACGAGTGCTGTGGGAGAGAAGGAGACATGGGAGAGAAGAAGAGGTGGGAAGAGAAGGAAGGTGGGTGAGAAAGGAGAGACAGGAGAGAAGGAAGGTGGTGAGAGAGTGTGTGGGAGAGAAGGAGAGCAGTCAGAGCGAAGGAGAGGTGGGAGAGAAGGAGAGGTGAGAGCGAAGGAGAGGTGGGAGAGAAGGAGAGGCAGGGAGAGAAGGAGAGGTGGGAGAGGAGTGTGTGGGAGAGAAGGAGAGGTCAGAGCGAAGGAGAGGTGGGAGAGAAGGAGAGGTGGGAGAGAAGGAGAGGTGGGAGAGAAGGAGAGGTGGGAGAGAAGGAGAGGTGGGAGAGAAGGAGAGGTGGGAGAGAAGGAGAGGTGGGAGAGAAGGAGAGGTGGGAGAGAAGGAGAGGTGGGAGAGAAGGGAGAGGAGTTTGTGGAAGAGAGAAAGGGAGACAGAGAGGAAAAAGGTGAAACTTCCCTTCCAGCAGTGTGTGTCTGATTCTAATAAGGATTTAACCTCTGATTTCATACACTGATTGAGAAGAGTGTTACTGTGCAGACAAAGGCAGGTCTAATCTAGTGGAGATGATGTGTTTGTTGATCCTGTCTGTACAGGTGCAGACAGAGCATGTTTGATGATTATATCTGAATGGGTGAGTGTTCTAGAACACTCATCCATCTGCTCTAGAACCTTGGCCTGACATTGGGGCGGGGGGAGGGGGAGGGGGGGGGGGGGGGGGGGGGGGGTTCTGGAACTTCCACACAAACACGTGTCCCTCAGTGTTCCAAAAAGCAGCCGGAAGGTTCCGGAACTGCTCTTGAGGGTTTTTGCTCAGAGAGCAACGATGCAGGAGATCAGAGCCACCAGGAATCCAGCGTTGCCCAAAACCAGGGTGGCCAGAGCGGCCATCTTGAGATAGACATCCTGACGAGGAGAGAGGAAGACAGTGAAAGGGAGAGAGAGTGATCAAACCAAACTAGGCAAGGCCAGACCACAGCTAAATCTTTTTTTTCCCTGTTAATATTGTGGGTGTCATGTCTTACCCATAATCCAGTCATACATTGGTCAGACAGTATTCCTTGATGTTTATCACACACTGTGGAAATGAGACGACAAAATCACATCAACAACAACAGCATAGAGACCGTATCAAATCAACAACAACAACAACAGCATAGAGACCGTATCAAATCAACAACAACAACATAGAGACCGTATCAAATCAACAACAACAGCATAGAGATCGTATCAAAACAACAACAACAGCATAGAGACCGTATCAAATCAACAACAACAGCATAGAGACCGTATCAAATCAACAACAACAACAACAACAGCATAGTCTGCCTCATGTTAACTAAACATGTTACATGCGTATCACAAAAGATGCTATACGCATATCACAAAACACGTTACACACGTATCACACACGTTACATGCATGTTACATACATATCACTCAGGTGTCACGTGTTACATATATATATTACATGTTTACATACCTGTTTTGATACAGCCTTGTTTGTGGAGAGTGAGGAGGAGCCTAAGAATGAAGACCCACATCAGATAGCCAATCAGCACGCCCGTAGCCCAAGGCAGGGGGAGGAGCAAAGACTGCTGACCCACCCCCAAAAACATGGCCACCACTGCAAGGCCACAGAAAGAGGATATGACATCAGTCGTTCAGGGAGGAAGTGTTCAAATGTTAGAACTCAATAATCTACAGCAGGGGTCTCCAATC
>BROE01000001.1:15497064-15508888 GCA_036571765.1 Plecoglossus altivelis
TGGACACCCCTGATCTACAGTGTCTGGTTCAGCTTAGAAAAACATCCTGACATCCATCACAAGGCACCAACAGAAACAGAGCTTTTTACGGATACGATGATGAGTGTGGGAGGTGAACCAACCAGCCAATATCTCTGCCACAGAACCGGCCCCCCAGTGCAGCCAATTGAACGCCCACCTCCTGCATACAGAACAGCTGGGATCAGAGCTAATCTCATGAGCGCACAGGCCAAGTATAGATGATCTTCATTTACACACAGAATACTTCAAGTTCAAGTTCAAGTTGTGCTTTATTGTCATTCCGCTACATGCGGGGACATACAGCGTGCACAAACAGACAGACAGACACACACACACAAAGTCACATTCAAATAATTTACCAAGAATACTGCATGTATCACTGCTGGAACACAGGGCAGGACAGGATAACCATCAGGTAGGAAGAGGATATGAGGAGAGTAGGAACGAAGAGAAGAAGAGGAAGAAATGGAAAGAGGAAGAGTGAATGAAGGGAGAGAGCAGGACACAGAGACTGAGTGAAACAGCAGATTACTGGACTGAAGATGAAGATGACAGTCTACCTGGGGGAGTCAGGTGATGGTCTGACAGCAGCCATGATTGGCTGGAGGATGGTCAGGGCCATGACACTGCAGCCTAAGTAGGGGTGCACTCCTGCTCTCTGGAGAGGACACACACACACACAGACACACAGACACACACCACACACACACACACACACCACACACACACAGGACACACACAGGACACACACACACACACAAGTGTAGACACAGGACACAAACACAGATACACACAGAGACACACACACACACAAACAGACACACAAGACCGCGTGACAAATACAGACACACATCAGACACAGACACCACCACACACACACACACAGACACACACAGGACACAACGGACACACACACAGTTAGACAGACACACAAACCAGATACACACAGACACAGAGACCACACAGACACATCAGAGTCACATTCAAATAATTTAGAAAACATTAAAGAGCACCCTCTAATGTACAGTCACAGATACTACAGGAACAGTGTGTTTTACTTGTGTGTGATGGTGTAAATGTGTGTGTGTGTGTGAGCGTGTGTGTAGGAGTGTGTGTTTTACTTGTGTGTGATGGTGTAAATGTGTGTGTGTGTGAGCGTGTGTGTAGGAGTGTGTGTGTGTTTGCTACTTGCTCCAACCTCGTCTGTATATGAAGGGGAGGGTGAAGGATATACATGTCAACAGCACAGTCAACACCATCAAACCTCGATGAAGCTGTAACACACAAACACACATGACACACACATGTCACACACACACAACAATTCAGCACACAACATGTCACACACACACACACATACACACACATGCACACACACACACACATTACACCCACCATGTCAAACACACAAACACACACTCACTCAGACACACTCAGACACAGGTCAGACACAGGTTAGACACAGGTCAGACACAGGTTAGACACACCCAGACACACCCTGTACCCTGACACAGGTTACCACAGACACACACACACAACATACGACATACACACACCAACACACATCACACACATCACGACACATGACACACACACACATTCAACACATGCACAACACATCACAGCACACACGCACACAATGTACACACACAACTGAACACACACATTTAACACAACACACACATGCACACCGACACACAGAGGATTCATGTTCCAGAACAGCAGCTGAACACTTCCTGAAATCAGAGCGTCCACGCTGTGATGTCATCATGTCATCATCGCCTCAACCTAGATGTGTGTGGTGACATCATCAGTGTGGGACAGGGTGTGTGTGTGTAATGGAACCAGAGCCTAGGCCCAGCAGGGTGTGGGGCCAGTCTTTCTCTGTAGGTAGTGGCCAGGAAGGTGCTTACTGCGAACATCAGCATAGCCAGCATCAGGACCTGCAGGGAGGATCGATACTAAACACACACAGTACACACACACTGTGCACACTGTACACACTGTGCACCCTACTACCCAGTCTACTGTACACACTGTACACCCTGTATACACACAACATGCGTGTAACACACTGTAAACACACTGCACATGCTGTAAACAGACTGCACATGCTGTAAACAGACTGCACATGCTGTAAACACACTGCACATGCTGTAAACACACTGCACATGCTGTAAACACACTGTACATGCTGTAAACACACTGTACATGCTGTAAACACACTGTACACACTGCACATGCTGTAAACAGACTGCACATGCTG
Source organism: Plecoglossus altivelis (assembly GCA_036571765.1). Taxonomy (NCBI): domain Eukaryota; kingdom Metazoa; phylum Chordata; class Actinopteri; order Osmeriformes; family Plecoglossidae; genus Plecoglossus; species Plecoglossus altivelis. The sequence continues at coordinate 15,499,352 of BROE01000001.1, forward strand.
TAAACACACTGTAAACACACTGCACATGCTGTACACACACCTGCACTGATGTAACACCACTGTAAACACACACTGTACATGCTGTAGAACCTACACTCGCTACATGCTGAAACACACTGTCACACAGCACATTGCTGTAAACAGACTGCACGATGCTGTAAACAACTGTAAACAACTTGGGCACATCCTGTAGAACACACTGCACTGCCGTACACACACGGGTACACACTTGCACGGCTGGTACAACCTGGTAGAGAGAGCACTGTACATGCTGTAAACACACCGTACATGCTGAACACGCTGTACTTAGACTGTAAACACACTGCACACACTGTACACACACTGTACACACAGACACACACTGTAAACAAACCATGAACACTGTACACACTGTACACACAGACACCGTACACACTGTGTACACACTGCACACACTGCACACTGCACACACTGCACACACTGTACACACTGACACTGTACACACACTGTAAACACACTGTACACACAGTACACACACTTTACACACAGTACACACACTGTACACACTGTAAACACTGTACACACAGACACTGTACATACACTGTACACACACTGTACACACACTGTACACACAGACACTGTACACACACTGTACACACACTACACACACTGTACACACTGCACACACACACAGGGAGGCATCCTACCATGGGACTTCATGATGGTTGGAGAGCGAGAGCCAGAGAGGACCTGAGGGAGACCAGTCATGGAGACCTTCTTGGAGGAGATGAGGGGCTGGCGCCTGTGTCTATGCACCCTGCCTGCACACACACACACATACATTCACACGCACACACATGAAAACAGCAGACACACACACACACACACACACACATAGGCAGTTTATAATATGATAAATGTACCCTGCTCCTGATCTGCTCCTTCAGTGTGTGATTCTACTGCATATAGTACTACCACCTTTATCCTGAACCTGACAGGCTGATGTTTCTAGGCTCATTAAAACGTCTCACACATGAACAAAAGGTCAATGTGAGGTCACGACACTTGGCTGTTTCACGAAATAAAATCCACAGACTCATAAACGCCTCACATGACCTCCCTCCTTAATCTCACACGCTTCCTGTGTGACATCACAGGATACGACATCACAGGATACGATGTCGTTAGCCTGAGTGATAAAAACAAGAAGACTTTGTTCTGTTGAACATGTTGGTGGATTGGACGCTTCGTAACATGAACCTGAAGACCTCACGATGTTGACCTGACACACTCGCACACACACACACACACAAATACACACACACTCACATACACACACACACACACACTGCAGAGGAGAAGAGAAGAAAGGAGAGGTGTGAGGATAGAGGGGAGGGGAAGAGGAGGAGAGGTGTTAGGATAGAGGGGAGGAGAAGAGGAGGAGAGGAGAGGTGTGAGGATAGAGGGGAGGAGAAGAGGAGGAGAGGAGAGGTGTGAGGATAGAGAGGAGGAGAAGAGGAGGAGAGGTGTGAGGATAGAGGGGAGGAGAAGAGGAGGAGAGGTGTGAGGATAGACGAGGAGAGGAGGGGGAGAGGAGGAAGAACAGATGAGCCAAAAACAAAGGAAAACAGTAAAATAAAGTAGAGATGAATCATCATCTACTCATCAGCGATGCAAAACCTTTTCGGGAAACTTGAATTCATTTTTTTCTACATTTCGAAACGTTTCTTTCAAACCCTGAAATAAGAACCTCCCCCTCAAGTATCTGATGCAAGGTAGCAGAGGAACAGGATCTAAAGTTACAAGCTAATTGTTTTATAACATCCCGATACAGATAAATGTGAGTGACAGCTGACTACAGACGGACATTGTAAAACAGAAAATGTGCAGAGTGGCACTTCTGGAGAGGACAGGACAGGAGGACTGTACTAGATGCAATGTTCTAAATGTAGTGTTCTAGACTTTGTGTTCTAGATGTAGCGTTCTAGATGTAGCGTTCTAGATGTAGCGTTCTAGATACAGTGTTCTAGATGTAGTGTACTAGATGCAGTGTTCTAGATGTAGTGTTCTAGATGTAGTGTACTAGATGTAGTGTCCTAGATGTAGTGTTCTAGGTGTAGTGTTCTAGATGTAGTGTTCTAGATGCAGTGCCCTAGATGTAGTGTTATAGATGTAGTGTACTAGATATAGTGTCCTAGATGTAGTGTTCTAGATGCAGTGTTCTAGATGCAGTGTTCTAGATGTAGTGTTCTAGATGCAGTGTTCTAGATGTAGTGTACTAGATATAGTGTCCTAGATGTAGTGTTCTAGATGCAGTGTTCTAGATGTAGTGTTCTAGATGCAGTGTTCTAGATGTAGTGTTATAGATGTAGTGTACTAGATATAGTGTCCTAGATGTAGTGTTCTAGATGCAGTGTTCTAGATGTAGTGTTCTAGATGCAGTGTTCTACTCCAGCTCACCATTCTCTGCCCGTCCATGAGCCAGGAACACGTAGTGCTGCTGGTCCAGGCTGAAACGTTTCGGGTCCTGGGGAACCTGCATGGGCCGAGAGAACCGACACTGGAGAACCCCATCCGCCGCTCGCCACGCCACACCAGTCAGAACGTTCTGGAAGGAGAGGGGAGCCAATCAGGGTTCTGCATATCACATGGTCATAAGGGGCGGGGTCATGAGGGGGTGTGGTCAGAGGGTTGCCTCACCTCCGAGGATTCGACAGGCGGGGTCCTTCCTGTAACGAATGCGGTGTTGACATAGACCACGCCCCCATCCCTCACACACAGATACACATCGTCGTCTCCCTGGCAACGCAGACAGAACACCAGGTCACTTCCTGTTGACTTCCTGGAACTAGGAGGGGTTTTGTGTTTCATCAAAACCGAGTCATGATAGTCTTTGTTATTTTGATATATATCTTAACATCATCTCTGTATTTATACTCATCATCACCGCCATATCTATCAACATCACCGTCGGCGGGGTCTAATTCCTCACCATCCAGGTGTCATGTGAGAGGGCAAAGGTCACATATCCCTCTGCCGAACCACTGAGCTCAAACTCCACCCCCTGCCCCCGCGGGCTCCAGGACAGGAAGTAGCACTGAGGATCCACTTCCGGGTTGCAACCAATAGGGTCCTGCAGACATGACTTAGTTTGGCCACACCCCTCTGAGCTGAACTAGCGAGAGGGAGGAGAGAGGGATGTTATCGTAACCGTGCATCATTATGTTAGCCAGCACAGCAATGTACTCATCCATTCTCAGATCTATCCCCCGATCTTTCCACCAGGGTTCCAGGGGCCACCTGAGTCACACCTAACTCAGAAAAGGCTTACCGGGCCAGGCAGAACCGAGGGAGTGATGGGGGGTTGTCTACTGGGGGTGGGGCTGGGGCGAGGGGGGAGGGGGGTCACACCACTCTGGGAGATGATTGGACCATGGATCTTCACCCAGTAGACTCTGTACTTAGCTACCACCGTCACTCTGAACACACACACACACACCACGGACACACACACACAGCACGTTACCATCACACACATACATACACACATACATACATACACACACAGAACACACAACACACCCACACACAGCATCTACGTGGGGTGCTGGTGTTGCGTGTGCCGGTGTGTGTGAGGTGGTGCGTGAGGTGTGGTGTTGTGTTTGTTTGTGTTCGGGTGTATGGTTAGTAGAGAGGAGATTGGGAGGAATAGATTAGAGAGAGATAGAAAGAGAGGGAGAGGGAGGAGGAAGTGAGAGGGTAATGGAGGGAGAGCTAGAGAGGGGAGAGTGGTTGGAGAGAGAGAGAGAAGAGATTAACTAGCTTATGTATGGATAGTAGAGATATTCTTTCGGTTTGGAGAGAGAGAAGAGATAGGTTATTCACCCAGATACAGGAGATATCGAGAGAGAAAGGATTACCCAGGGGGACTCAGAGATAGAGAGAGAGACGAATTGAAACAGAGATAGAGAGATAGAGAGAGAGAAAGAGATTAACAGACAGAGATAGAGAGATAGAGAGAGAGAAAGAGATTAACAGACAGAGATAGAGAGAGAGAAAGAGATTAACAGACAGAGATAGAGAGATAGAGAGAGAGAAAGAGATTAACAGACAGAGATAGAGAGAGATAGAGAGAGAAAGAGATTAACAGACAGATAGAGGTGAATAGAAAGAAACCAAGATGACAAGTGGTGTTCAGTGCCCCTTCATCTTTCCCATCTCATTCTTCTCCACGTCAGTCAGTCCTACCTGCGATGTATCCTCCAGGCCTGAAGGTGGAGCTGTTGACCGCCAGGCTGTATGGGGTGTGGGTGGTATTGGCAGAGCCACCATGTCCAGGAATCATGCTCCCACAGACCTCAGTCACACGGCCAGTGGAGTAGGCCCAAGCTGAAGCCAGGAGCTGCAGTAGAACACACACCCACATGCCTGCTTCCTTCTGGGGGATAAACATCTGGTCTACCTGGGGTTGGATTGGCAGGGTTTGCACTGAGATTAGGGGTGGTACCACTGGAGTTCTAAGGTTGACATCAAACATAATTTGGGGTTAAGGGTTGGTGTTAAGGTTAGGCTTGTTTTGATCAAGGGTACTTCACATAAGCACAAGACAAAAATGTTACAAATCACTGATCTTTTGGAAGGAAACTGTGTCAAGTGTTCTTCACCAGCAAGATGAGCCTAAGGTCAGGAGTCATAAACGTACATTACTGATAAGTTCAAACACAAACATACGTTGCTGTTCCTGCTGTTCCATAACACACCAGATCACACAAGCTCTGCACACTCTCAAAGCCAACAGCAGTCCGTCTGTCTGTTTCATCAAAATTATATTTTGGTGTTTCTTTCTTATTTGTGTGAGCGTCTTTACCAATACGTGTTGATGATCACTATCATGTACCTTTTATTAAACAGACATTGAGATATTTCAGCAGGAAATCAAGGTGCTATATTATGGTGGTCAGAGAGAGGGAAAGGTCTGTATTCGCCAGCTGGTATGAGTTGTACAGGTGATTAAACCTGTAGAGGGGGACTATGATCAGACTGAAGTGTTAACTATGCCCCTCTGAACAAATAGGTGCTTAAGGAAACCCTCTCCCTTATCTAACCCAAACAGCCAAGGGCAAGACTAACCTGTGGACACTCAGGTTACCCAACAGAAGAATCGCCTGTCTGAAGATCACACACTGACCCGTGTTCCACAACCTCAAGGTTCCAAACAGAATTCTTGTCATAACACAGAGGATGCATTCCGGAACCCTAATTGATTCTTTCTGAGCTGAAAGGGTTCTAAATGGAACCTGTTTGTCAGAAGATTCTGCTGTTGGTACAAAAGGTTCCATACAGCCTACAGGTTTAGAATGTACATTATATATAAACATGCATGTAGCTTTTAGGGGATACTGGATATGTAGAGCTTTTGACACTAAATCAGGGGGTTGTTAGTTCAGATCCAGTTCCTAGTCATTGCTTTGGATGAAAGTATCTACTAAATGAGTGTTGGTTAGTCAGCGAGTGGACTACATCACATGTGGTTTTAAGCAAGGAGCAAAATGAGAATCTAGAAGCTAGAATGAGGAGCCAAAGGTTTACTCACCCTTGTGTGTCAGCGCCCCCTGTAGGTGTGAAGGGCTGGAGCAGGTATATGTCCTGTCGCTGCAAATCTACAATCACTGATGTGTGTGTGGTCCACCTGTGTGTGTGTGGTCCACCTGTGTGTGTGTGGTCCACCTGTGTGTGGTCCACCTGTGTGTGTACCTGTGTGTGTGGTCAACTGTGTGTGTGTGGTCAACTGTGTGTGTGTGTGTGTGTGGTCAACTGTGTGGGTACCTGTGTGTGGTCAACTTCTGTGTGTTTTGTGTCTCTACCTGTGTATGTACGTTATTTAGTGTGCATAGTCTATTGTGTGTGTGTATTTGTGTGTGCAGGGTGGTCTGTCTGTGTATGTGTTCTATGTGTGTGTGTGTGTGTGTGTGTGTTGTGTCTACTTCTATGTTTGTAGTCTACCCACACTGGTGTTGTGTGTTTCTCTGTGTCCCATCTGTGTGCGTGTTCAGAGTGTCTACCTGAATGTCCAGGAAACTCACACCTTTATCACCTCTGACTGAGTCCTAGGAACAGGGGCGGGGCTTGTTAACACGGGTGGGTGGGGCTTGTTAACGCGGGTGGACGGGGCTTGCGTTAGTAGAGCACCAGGGTTCATAGGACACACACATACGTACTGACAACACGTTTACACCACCGTCATTATAATAAGGTCAATTCAGTCATGACCATTTACGAGAGTAGCACTACCTTTTATTGGTGATTCAAGGACCGCAGGACGACAATCACCGGTCAAATTCTAAACACATAACAGCCTACATAATTTCACACTGTTTATCCAATCTCCTCCCGCCCAGTAGATGGCGCTAATATATCAATAAGAGCCGATATTGATTCGCAAACAGGAAAAAGCTGGTGTTTATGTCTGGCGCTGTGTTTTGGTTTCGTTTCACGTGGTGGACTGACAAGTGTTACATATCATATCACGATACAGAAAACAGTCGCAAAACTGTTTAAAATGAAAAACTACAGTATTTCCCGTATGATCTTGATCATCATGTCGGTGTTGGTGTATGTTGCTACTCTGGTCGTTAACGGTCTTGCGGGAGCGGGCAAAGGTGAATATTCTACTGTGTTGAGTGATGCGACCACTTCTGAACGATAGGCTAACACGTTACCGTTTACACGGGTAACTTACCCTGAGCAAGCTAACTGTAGATGATGCACCAGCAATGGGCCAACCATCTACACCATCCTTTTTATTTGAGTTTTTTCCTTGAAATAGGTGCAACAGGTGCAATAATAAATTGAGAAAGTGTGATTAACAGATAAGCATGATGACTTACATCAGATCGTCACGAGTAAATAACATTTCAGGAAGAACACAACTCATGTACATATATAAACTGGATGTCAACTGCACTTCATGATAGCTTGCAAGTCTACATAGTCATACGTTTAAAGTAGGCTTTACGTTTGTATCATGCTGAAATCCCTGTTCAGAATCAGAATCAGAATCAGAAACCGTTTATTGCCATTGTCAGTGAAGTTCACAAACGTAGGAACTTGCTTCGGCGTAGGTGCAACATAAAGCAATGGATAAAGTATTAAAATATATAAAGAAATATATAAAAGGCATGCATAAAATTCAGAATAAAATAAACTAAGATAGACTAACACTATATACAGAATGTAAAGTGGGCAGTTCCTGATTGTTTAACGCGTTCTTGCCTGTTTAGCCTTATTTATGTTGATTTTCCATGAATGTAGGAACCATATTGAACCGCATTAAAAGGCATTACGCCAAGAACGACGTGGTGAATCATAGTTTTCTCTTTCGTCAGTGTTAAAAAACGCCTTGTTAAGCAACAATACTGTCTAAGAGTTGAACTGAGTTTGGCCCGGACCAAGCTTACTACTTAAAGTAACTGAGTTCTTATGATGTTAAGTTGGCTTTGCGGAACCGAATCAACTGGAAATGAGTCTGACTAACTGACCTAAGATTTGCTTATTGGGCAAACTCGCTTTATGAAACGGCGGTGTTGTGTCACATGTTGCTATACATAACCTATGAATCATGAATTTACCAACAAACCTTCACTAACTATACACTATCCCTCTAAAGGCGAATACTACAAGCTAGTTTAACTCCGAACAAGATTATTTTCATACAAACGCGTCTCTCCCTCTAATTTAAACGATGTTGGACTAGTTTCAGCTTCTCATCACGGAGAATCCATTCAGATATTGACACGCTACTTAGTGTTACTGTCACGTTTTATATAAAGGCAGGGCAGCGTGTTATTTGACCATGCTGGTTCATCTCACGTCACTACCGGACAACACCCCCCCCCCCCCCCCCTTCGGTTCTAAGCGTTGCAGTATTTGTCTTGTGAACTTAATGATTTATGTGTGATGCCGTTGATACTTTTCAGAAGTTATCATACACGTAGAGACATGAAAAATAACCATATTCTCATCTCCTTAACTCACGCTTATAATGCATCAAATAATAAAAAAGAGTAAGGAAGCTTAAATAAGCCTAAAAGGAGTCTGTAGGTGACCTGTCAGCCCAGATAGGAGGCGTGACTTGCGGATCACATCTGTGGGAGGATCCGCTTGAGATGACACACACATATATATCTACGCGCCTGTTTCGTTCCTATGTTTTCATTAGTAGCGTTAAGATACGGTAGTTTGTGACGGCGTAACTTTCGCCGAAAATTTCGCGAATAAAATGGAAGGTTCTAGTCTGCCCCGGATAATACTGATCGTCTTGTCGGCGGTGGTTTACATCGCAGCTATAGTAGTTAACGCCTTGGCAGGAGCGGGGAAGGGTGAGTACCTAGCGTCAGTTCGTGATGGGATGTAGGTGATGACGTGACGTTACCTGCGCTTTTGTAGCCTACTGGTATGTGCGCTACTGGTATGTAAGCTACAGGTATGTGCCCTACTGGTATGTGCCCTACTGGTATGTGAGCTACTGGTATGTGCCCTACTGGTATGTGCCCTACTGGTATGTGCGCTACTGGTATGTGCGCTACTGGTAGGTGCGCTACTGGCATGTGAGCTACTGGTATGTGCCCTACTGGTATGTGAGCTACTGGTATGTGCCCTACTGGTATGTGAGCTACAGGTAGGTGCGCTACTGGTAGGTGCGCTACCTGTAAGCTACAATAAGTTATTGTAGATTTGGGGCAGCGTGTGCCTTTGATTTGTGAGTAGAACTGTCACAGTGTTGAAAATACCAATGAAGAAGCCGTGAGGCGATGCTCAAGCTAATCATGACATGTCTCATCAGTAACGTAATGACACGCTGTATTGTACTACAGCGCTTTAGGTGTGTTTAATCTAAACTTATTCTTCTGCTCCCTCCATCTCATCTCTACCATCTCACTTTCGCATGTTCTTCCTCCACTTCTCCATCACAACTCTTCTCCTTCTCTGTTCCTCCCCTCATCCCTCTTCCTCCCTCCCTCTCTCTCCCTCATCCTCCTCCATTCCTCCCACCCTCCCCTCCCTTCTCATCTTCTCCCCTCCCCTCATCCTCCTCCTTCCTCTCCACCCTCCCCCCCTTATCTTCCTCCCCTCCCCTCCCTTCTCCTCCCCTCAATCCTCCCCTCTCCTCTCCAACCCCCCTCTCCACCCCTCCCTCCTCCCTTCATTCTCCTCCCCCTCCCCTCCCCCCTCCCCTACTCCTCTCACCCCTCCCTCACTCCTCCCCCTCCCCTCCCTTCATCCTCTCCCTCCTCTCCACCTCACTCCACTCTTCCACCCCTCCCCCCTCACTCCTCCCCCCTCTCTCTCCTTCCCTCATCCCTCCCTCCTATCCTTCCCCTTCCTCTCCTCCCCTCCCCCTTCCTCCCTCCCCTCCCTCCCTCTCTCCTCCCTCCCCAGGTCCGCTTTCACACACACAGGACGTATCTAAGCATATAGATATGTAACTCTGCGAGCTGACCTTCTCTATCTGGGGTCTGATCTACACCTGGCCTGGACTATCATGTTTATCCCCGGTTG
>BROE01000001.1:15509391-15522969 GCA_036571765.1 Plecoglossus altivelis
AAGAGAGAGATTAACTGTCCTCTGTGTCCAGGTATTGGAGCCAGGCTGTGCTGCCCTATGGGTTTTATATCTGCTGGATCTTCAACATGGTGCTGAACATAGTGTGGCTGCTGCTCTGGGACAGAGAGTAAGACTGACCCCTGACCCTTCCTAACCCCCCCTGCCCTCATTTGACCCTTCCTAACCCCCCCTGCCCTCATTTGACCCTTCCTAACCCCCCCTGCCCTCATTTGACCCTTCCTAACCCCCCCCTCATAGACCCTTCCTACACTGCCCTCTCTAGACCCCCCAACCCCCCCTGCGTCTCTAGACCCCCTGACCCCTTGCTGTGGCCTGGTTGGCTGTTCTGGTGTAGTACCTTGGTGTGACCCCTGGTCACTAGACTCATGTGGGCGGCTGGTGTGCTGTCCGCTAATGGTTGAACAACATCCTGCATGGTTCTGTTCTTCGTGCTTACTCGTGGAGGACTGTAGGACCCTGGCCCGCACACACATTGGTTTTCCAAGACCTGATGCGCCTGCGACTGCTGGTAGGTACACACACACACACACAGGACACACACACATAGACACACACACGGACACTCACACACAGGACACACACACGGACACACACACACAGGACACACACACACACACACAGGACGCACACAGGACACGCACAGGATACGCACACACACACACAGGACACACACACATAGACACACACAGGACACACACACACACAGATACACACATAGACACACACAGATACACACACACACGCAGATGACATGGATGATGTCAGACCTAAATGATGTCAGACCTAAATGATGTCAGACCTAAATGATGTCAGACCTTATTGATGTCAGACCTGGATGATGTCAGACCTGGATGATGTCATCACGTCCCGTCTTTAGGTCCAGAACGGTGTGTCTCTCTACACCACCTGGACGTGTATCGCAGCCCTGGTGAACTTGGCCGTGGCGTTGGGCGTGGAGGGCGTGGCCAGAGGCACAGCAGGGACCATCTCCCTGTGTGCTCTGCTGCTGGGGGTCCTGGCCTGGTGAGGAAGCGTGTGTGTGTGTGTGTGTGTGTGTAGTAGCTGTAACGAGTGTGTCTGTGTGTAGTAGCTGTACCTGTGTAGTAGGTGTAGTGTGTGTGTGTGTGTGTAGTAGGTGTAGTGTATGTATTAGGTGCAGTGTGTGTATTAGGTGTGTAGTGTGTGTATTAGGTGCAGTGTGTGTATTAGGTGTGTAGTGTGTACATTAGGTGTGTAGTGTGTGCATTAGATGTTGTGTGTGTATTAGGTGTGTAGTGTGTGTATTAGATGCAGTGTGTGTATTAAGTGCAGTGTGTGTATTAGGTGTGTAGTGTGTGCATTAGGTGCAGTGTGTGTATTAGGTGTGTACTGTGTGTATTAGGTGCAGTGTGTGTATTAAGTGCAGTGTGTGTATTACGTGTGTACTGTGTGTATTAGGTGCAGTGTGTGTATTAGGTGTGTAGTGTGTGCATTAGGTGCAGTGTGTGTATTAGGTGCAGTGTGTGTATTACGTGTGTAGTGTGTGTATTAGGTGCAGTGTGTGTATTAGGTGTGTAGTGTGTGCATTAGGTGCAGTGTGTGTTGTGTGTTGGCTGTCATGGCTGTTCCAGTGATGGTGTGGGTTCTCCGTGTTCTGTGGGTTCTAGGTTCATCCTGGAGAACTTTGTTCTGGAACGCTACGTCCGCTACATCCTGACCATCTACCCTGTGGTCATCATCGCTCTGGGGGGGATTGTCTCCAAGCAGTACCAACCTGGCAACCCTTCCTCCAACGCCGTCTTTTCTGGTGATGAATCGCTGGTTCTGAAATGCATGACACACTGCAGAGAGTCGGTTCACTAAAGAATCAGATCGGAGAATCGAATCAGAATCAACCAGCTGCACTCTGTGTATTGACTCTGTGCACGTGAATCACTCATCCATGAGTGATTATGATCATAAATAATGCTGTTGTTGTTGNTGATGTCAGACCTGGATGATGTCAGACCTGGATGATGTCATCACGTCCCGTCTTTAGGTCCAGAACGGTGTGTCTCTCTACACCACCTGGACGTGTATCGCAGCCCTGGTGAACTTGGCCGTGGCGTTGGGCGTGGAAGGCGTGGCCAGAGGCACAGCAGGAACCATCTCCCTGTGTGCTCTGCTGCTGGGGGTCCTGGCCTGGTGAGGAAGCGTGTGTGTGTGTGTGTGTGTGTGTGTGTGTGTAGTAGCTGTAACGTGTGTGTGTGTGTAGTAGCTGTAGTAAGTGTGTCTGTGTGTAGTAGCTGTACCTGTGTAGTAGGTGTAGTGTGTGTGTGTGTGTGTAGTAGGTGTAGTGTATGTATTAGGTGCAGTGTGTGTATTACGTGTGCAGTGTGTGTATTAGGTGTGTACTGTGTGCATTAGATGCAGTGTGTGTATTAGATGTGTAGTGTGTGCATTAGGTGCAATGTGTGTATTAGGTGTGTAGTGTGTGTATTAGGTGCAGTGTGTGTATTAGGTGTGTAGTGTGTGCATTAGGTGTTGTGTGTGTATAAGGTGTGTAGTGTGTGTATTAGATGCAGTGTGTGTATTAAGTGTGTACTGTGTGTATTAGGTGCAGTGTGTGTATTAGGTCTGTAGTGTGTGCATTAGGTGCAGTGTGTGTTGTGTGTTGGCTGTCATGGCTGTTCCAGTGATGGTGTGGGTTCTCCGTGTTCTGTGGGTTCTAGGTTCATCCTGGAGAACTTTGTTCTGGAACGCTACGTCCGCTACATCCTGACCATCTACCCTGTGGTCATCATCGCTCTGGGGGGGATTGTCTCCAAGCAGTACCAACCTGGCAACCCTTCCTCCAACGCCGTCTTTTCTGGTGATGAATCGCTGGTTCTGAAATGCATGACACACTGCAGAGAGTCGGTTCACTAAAGAATCAGATCGGAGAATCGAATCAGAATCAACCAGCTGCACTCTGTGTATTGACTCTGTGCACGTGAATCACTCATCCATGAGTGATTATGATCATAAATAATGCTGTTGTTGTTGTTTTTGTTGTCTCCAGCGGTTCTGTTGGCTCTGGCCTGCATCCTGTTCCTGGTGCGCGTCGCCATGGTGATCTGGAGAAACAGGAAGCAGCCGCTGTATTCGGGCGTGTCCTCGGATCACATGACCTCACCGCTGACATCACCTGATGCCTCGACCAATAAGAAGAGAAAGATCTTTATGTAGGGCGAACGTGCGTTCAGGTCAGGAAAACCTGTCTGCTCTCCTCCTCAGCCTAGGGGGTAGGAGACAAGGGAAGGAGACTAGGAATGACCATAGTTGCCTTGGAGACACAGTCTTAATGCCTGACACATTCTCCCTCATCAGAGGTGCTCCAGCCCTCAACCTACACACGCAGTCACAACCTCCTCTGCACAGGTCACATGGTGCAGAAACACACTTTACTGCGTCAAACACGCATGACCAATCACCTTGTGAATATTCTACTGTAAAACACCTACTGCCTAAAATGATACATGAATGATTCATGAGGTTAGTATACTCTATATGTACTACATGTAAACATTATTACACCATGGGATATGATGGCTATAACCCTGACCATAACACTGTGGCTCTCTCACACACACACACACACACACACACGTCCCTTACCTACACTAATATCACACAGAAACTTGTAGCTTTGCAACTGTTTTGTAATAACATACTTTACACATTCTGTTACTTTTATAAGGGTTTCACTCTGATTTATGAAGACTTATATGTTTGTAAATTACTAACGATCTATTAAAACGTTTTTACTTATATATACTTTTTCTGTCATCAATATTTAATTAATTCTGTCAGTGTCATTGTTTTAAAAAGTAGGCAATAAAAAGTACAATATAAATATGCAGATTAAATTGATTGAAAAACGAATTCATAGTAACCGATTGAATGTGATATATCTACTGTTGCGTGTTCACCGCGCATTGTGTTTGAGTATGTTAACTTTATCTGCTTTTTCAAATATACTTTATCTGTCCGGTTAAAATGAATGATGATTATATACAACTACACAACAAACTACAAATATCTGTAGATGCAGTTCAAAAGAGCGACCTGCTGAAGTTATGATGTGTTTTTTTTTAAACTTTTGGCAATTTGTAGTCCTGAGGGAGTCTGGATTTAGACTGCGTGCCTGCTGAAAGTCTAATCTAACTGCCACTAGAGAGTGATCGCAGATCAGTGTGACAGCGGTTTGTTCTGCTAACATGACCATAGTTTCACTGTGGTCATGAAACTGGCTGATGTGCTGCAGTGCCGCGTTGTTACGTGACTCGTAATGTCTGTAAGAGAGCCGCAGTACGAATTCACCTTTTCATAGGATCACAGACCGGAGGTACAGACGATGGACAACTGCCCTGCATCCGTGACAGGTTATCCACGTTAACCAACCATAACTGCAGGGGCTGAAAACGACTTGATCGTGCAAGGTTATCTTTAATGTTACTTTATACTGTTTAACGTCCTGAACGGTATTATGTGATCAACATGTGGAATATTCGGAGGTAACGTAATTAAACTAATATGAGACGTGATGCGTGATTATGATTTCGATGTCTGAATCGGAGCTACTCCAGTGTTTACGGTATTCAGGCCTGGAACGGAAACGCCCCCTTGACATGCCAGCGTTTAATGTCAAAACAGGAAAAAAAACTAGCGACTCTTTCGGCTTGTAATGACAGTGTTGCAGGGCTTTGAGTCTTGGTAGATGCTGTGACCGTTAACCGGAGTCTAACAGGTTGGCGATTATTTGATATGAGGGTTTAACGTTTTATTTGCATTTGACAGACGCTGTTAGTAATGTGCTTTCTGTGTTCAGCGCTGCTGCTGGTGGTGGTGGTGGTGGTGGTGGTGTGGTCAGTTTTAGAGCCAAAACAACTTCTCCCGTTATCGGTTAGAACCTTGACCTCAACCAGTAAGATTTTAACTATCGTCCGGTATGAATTACGCAACATCAGACCGGCTTTGTTTCAGACCGAGCGCTGTCATCGGTGATGCTCGGTGCGGAGGCGAGCGGCGGTTGGGACACTATGGTCTAGTTCCGTTGAGTCTGCAGACCGGTGTCTCGAGCTTAACGTTCTCGACGGTGACACTTTGTCAGATTCGGGACACATTCTTTAAAAACATAACGACCACATCGGAAAGTCTGTAAATGTTGAACGATCGACTAGGACAAGTTTAATCATAACAGTTACATAGTACTAACTTTTTTTTTAAATATTGTGTGGCTGCATGATTGGAATTGAGAATATGCGGAGCGCAGATTGTCATGATAAGTGTTAGGACAGGCCTGAGAGTTTAACGTTACCGGGTTTTGGAGGAAGGTCAGCGGTTTGTCTCGCAGAACACAGTGTCCTGAAAAAACAATATAGCGTGTGTGGTGTGTGCGCGCACATGACTATAAGAGAACGTGCGTGTGTGTGTGTGTTTCTGTGTGTTTCTGTGTGTGCGTGTGTGTGTGTGTGTGTGTGTGTGAGCAGGATGCAGATATCCAGTAACATTCCTCCTTTGTATTCATCCCAAAAGTGTCTCGACAAATTCCTCAGCATCATCGCCGAGCTGTGTGTGTGTGTGTGTGTGTGAGGAAGAGAGAGAAAGAGAGCCATGAAGCCCCAGACGACCACACAGACCCGTGTCCTGGTCCTCAACAACATGGAGAAGCTGGAGAGAACATTGTTCCGCCTGGACCAAGGTACCTGCTCATGTCTGCCTGCCTGCCTGTCTGTCTGTCTGTCTGTCTGTCTGTCTGTCTGTCTGCGTCTGTCTGTCTGTCTGTCTGTCTGTCTGCTCTGTCTGTTGTCTGTCTGTCTGTCTGCGTCTATCTGTCTGTCTGGTCTACCTGCCTGCCTGTCTTCTGTTTCTGTCTGTCTGTCGTCTGTTGTCTGTCTGCCTGTTCTGTCCTTCTGTCTGTCTGTGCTGTCTGTCTGTCTATCTGTGTCTGCCTGTCTGTCTGCGGTCTGTGTTGTGTGTGTGTCTAGTATGGGTCTGTCTTGTGTGGTAGGTCGTTCGTCTGTGTCTGTGTGTGTCTTGTGAGTGTGTCACTGTGTGTGTGCGTGTGTGGTTGTGTGTTTGAAAGGCAGTTTGACATTTTAAGCGGAATTTAAATCTGATAGCCGACTGCAATAGTATGTTTAACTTGAGCTATTTATAGTCCAGCTAGCTGTCTGTAGTCCAGCTAGCTGTCTGTAGTCCAGCTAGCTGTCTGTAGTAGTGACACAGACTAAAATCTCTGTCCTGTGATCGAACCATGTCTGTGATCACAGACATGATTGTGATCACACGATGTCTGTGATCACACTCATGTCTGTGATCACACGATGTCTGTTCACACCAGACCTTTGGGAAGTCCGCTCATACGAACTGAACAGACAAAAGAGTCTCGTCAGTCAGAAGACAGTTTGGGACTTTTCTTCCAGGATGTCCAGCTAATAAACAGCTAAATTGAGAGCTGTAGTTACCAGGGCTACTTGGAGCTGTAGTTACTAGGGTTACTGGGAGCTGTAGTTACCAGGGTTACTGGGAGCTGTAGTTACCAGGGTTACTGGGAGCTGTAGTTACCAGGGTTAATGTCTGCTAGATTCCTGCAGGGCAGTCAGGCTGGCACATCAACAACAATAACATCAACAACAATAGCATGTTGTGTGTTTCTGTCAGAACCGTTTTCTGTAGAACGTTGTTGGAGGAACCACAAAGACATTCCTCCAACAGAATCTCTAGTGTTTTCTCCCGGTGCATGAGCACACACACACAAAGCACCATCCCTAGAGTGAAGTGAAGTGTAAGTGGACGTATTGTTCAAGATGGTTTACCCATACGTCGAAGATTTTACCTCTGCAATTTAACCCATCCAAGGCACACACAGTAGTGAGTTAGTGGGGCACCGGCACACACACAGTGACATACACCCGAGCAGTGGGCGCTATTGCTCCACGCGCCCGGGAAGCATTGGGTTCAGTGCCTTGCTCAAGGGGCACCTCAGTCATGGTATCGAAGGCAGAGAGAGCACTGTTTATTCACAATCCCCACCTTCAATTCCTGCCGGTGCGAGAATCGAACCAGCAACTTGAGGGTTACAAGCCCAACTCCCTAACCATTAGGCCACGACTTCCCCCCCAAATGTGCACATGCAGGTTTTAAAACAGTTTGAGAAAGGTTGTAGAAAGGTTGTAAACATATTTTCTAGTATTAAATACGTTTCAGTACTTCCACTTTACAAGGAGTGTGAGGAAAGTATGTGTGTTGTGTCCATCTGTGGATGTGCACACACACACACCACAGTAACACACACACACCACAGTAACACACACACACCACAGTAACACACACACACATACACACACACAGTAACACACACACACACCAGTCAACACACACACCACCACAGTCAAGCACATAGCACACACAAACAGTAACACACACACACACCACAGTAACACACACACACACCACAGTAACACACACACACACCACAGTAACACACACACACCACAGTAACACACATGCACATCACGCCACAGTAAACACACAACACACACAGTACACACACCCACGCACACCACAGTAACACACCAGCACACACACCACAGTAAACACACATGCAACACACATACCACAGTAACACACACACACCCACAGTTAACACACATGCACACAACACCACAGTAACACACATGCCACAACACACAAGTAACTATACACACACACCACAGTAACACACACATACCACAGTAACACACACACACATGCACACACACCACAGTAACACACACACACACCACAGTAACACACACACACACAGTAATCCACACAACACACACATTACGACAGTAACACACACCAGCACACACACCACAGTAAACACGCA
Source organism: Plecoglossus altivelis (assembly GCA_036571765.1). Taxonomy (NCBI): domain Eukaryota; kingdom Metazoa; phylum Chordata; class Actinopteri; order Osmeriformes; family Plecoglossidae; genus Plecoglossus; species Plecoglossus altivelis. The sequence goes on from BROE01000001.1 coordinate 15,517,286, forward strand.
CACACCACAAGTAACCACACCACATGCACACACAAACACACACAGGGAGACACACACACAAACAGAAGACTACAGGTCAGTTACGTGACAGGAAATACAGCTATAGTCTGTCTGCCAGACAACACTACTAACATACACACACCATGCCACACACACTCCACAGTAACAGCACGCACACACAGTAACACACACACACACCAACATGTACACACAACAGACACACACAGTAACCACACAAACACGCACAGTACACACGACACACATGCACACACACTCTCCAAGGCCATGCTGCGTTAGCAGGATTGAACTGGTTGAGAGCAGGAACGCTGCTCAGCCTCTTTGAACCAGACAGCTGCTGCAGAGGCTTAGAGAGAACTGATGCACACAGACAGACAGGCCTGGCAGCTGACAGACAGGCAGGCAGACAGACAGACAGACAGACAGACAGGCAGACAGACAGACCGCATACAGGCAGACAGGCAGGCAGGCAGGCAGAACAGGCAGGCAAGGCAGGCAAGGCAGGGCAGACAGGCAGACAGGCCTGGCAGCTGACAGACAGGCAGACAGCCCCGATAGGCAGGCAAGGCACGCACATGCAGGCAGGCAGGCAGGGCAGGCAGGCAGGCAGGCCAGGCAGGCAGACAGGCAGATGGACAGGCAGAGAGACAGGAAAACAGACAGGCAAGCAGACAGACAGACAGGCCTGGGAGCTGACAGACAGACAGACAGACAGACAGGCAAGCAGACAGACAGACAGACAGGTGTGCAGGTAGACAGGTGTGCAGGTGGACAGGTGTGCAGGTGGACAGGTGTGCAGGTGGACAGGTGTGCAGATAGACAGGTGTGCAGGCAGGCAAGCAGGCAGATAGATATGAGTGTCAGGTTACGAGTCCTCTGCAATGGACCTTCTAGAGGCACCCGCCTAGAGGTCATGGGGTCACGACCTGTTTAACACAGCAGACACCAGGGTCAGAATAGAAAGGTCAGGCTGCACGGATGCCTCGAAATGCCAAAGGCCACTAACTATAAATAATGTCTGTGTGTTGCTGTGTGTGTGTGTGTGTTGCTGTGTGCGTGTGTGTTGCTGTGTGTGTGTGTGTGTTACTGTGGTGTGTGTTATTGTGGTGTGTGTTACTGTGGTGTGTGTGTGTTACTGTGATGTGTGTGTGTGTGTTGCTGTGTGTGTTGCTGTGTGTGTGTGTACTGTGGTGTGTTTGTGTTACTGTGGTGTGTGTCTTACTGTGTGTGTGTGTTACTGTGGTGTGTGTCTTACTGTGTGTGTGTGGTGTTACTGTGTGTGTGTTACTGTGATGTGTGTGTTACCATGATGTGTGTGTTACTGTGTGTGTGTGTGTTACCATGATGTGTGTCCTCAGGTTTTGAGCTGCAGTTCCGCCTGGGCCCTACCCTCCAGGGGAAACATGTGCAGGTGAGCACCAACTACCCCGCTGAGGGGGAAGGCTTTGAGCGCGACACCTTCCGCACACTGGCCTGGGTCAACCCTTCTGGTCTCAACGATGACTCCGACAAGTTCTGCTGCCTGGATCTGCAGGTGGCTGGGTCGTACCAGTATCGCTTCAACAACAGGTGAGGCTGGACCCTACCACTGCCTGCCTAGGAGGGGGGGGGGATACATTGCTGAGAGCACACACACACTCATAAAACACACTCATACCGACTCACACACTCACTCACATACACACACACATTTATTATACATGTATACATATTTTACATTATACATTTATTAACCCTAACCCTGCCCCCCCCTTCCGGCCCCCGCCTCGGATACCTCTGCCCCCCCTCCCCTTCCGGCCCCCCTCCCCTCCTGCCGCCCTCCCTCCTGCCCCCTCCCTCCTGCCCCCCCTCCCACTCCCCCCTCCCCCCCAGGGGTGAGGAGAAGTCAGGTGGGGGCTACATCGTGGTAAACCCAGTGCTACGTGTGGGTCCAGACAACCATGTCCTCCCTCTGGACTGCATCACCATCCAGACATACCTGTCCAAGTGTCTGGGTCACCTGACAGACTGGCCAGACCGCCTGCGGGTTGCCAAGGAAACGGGTGAGGGGGAGACGGGGGAGGTGAGGAGAGAGAGCGAGAGAGAAAGAGATAGAGAGAGAGAGAGAGGGAGAGAGAGAGAGAGAGAGAGAGAGAGCGAGAGCGGAGAGAGAGAGAGAGAGAGAGAGAGAGAGAGATAGAGAGGGAGAGAGAGAGAGAGAGAAGAAGAGATAGAGAGAGAGAGAGAGAGAGAGGGGAGGGGAGAGGAGAGGAGAGAGAGAGAGAGAGAGAGAGAGAGAGAGAGGGAGGGGAGGGTGAAAGTCTATGTCTTCATCCTGGGCAGAGACCAATCAGAGCGTCTGTTTACCTGAGTGGGCGGAGTTGACCCTGTAGGTGGGGTCATGGGGGGTTTCCAGGGTAACCAGGGCGGTGATGTTGACTGTCCAGCGGGGGTCAGAGGTCAGGGTGGATCTGTGGTTCATTATTAACCGAGACAGACAGAATCAAACGCTCACAGTCTCACCATGAACATGTTTTTCCTTTATCACTTTAACACTTTAATTGAAAAGCAGATGTAAATAGTGCATGTAGAAACACAGAAGAAGAAGATCAGATGTAAGTAGTGCATGTAGAAACACAGAAGAAGAAGATCAGATGTAAGTAGTGCATGTAGAAACACAGAAGAAGAAGATCAGATGTAAGTAGTGCATGTAGAAACATAGAAGAAGAAGATCAGATGTAAGTAGTGCATGTAGAAACACAGAAGAAGAAGAACAGATGTAAGTAGTGCATGTAGAAACACAGAAGAAGAAGAACAGATGTAAGTAGTGCATGTAGAAACACAGAAGAAGAGATCAGACGTGTATATCACCCAGCTGCATCGCAGTGACAACATCTCAGCTAGAATCTCAGAATGATTGGCAACACATCACGCTGACTTACACCAGAGCTCTGTCCAAACACAGTTACACCACACCTGTAGATACCACTTCCTGTCTGCACTTTGGAGCTTCCTGAATCTGTGTGTCTGTGTGTGTGTGTTTCTGTATGTGTGTCTGTGTGTTTGTGTGTGTGTCTGGTGTGTCTGTTAATGTGTGTGTGTGTGTGTGTGTGTCTGTATGTGTGTGTGTGTGTGTGTGTCCTCCAGGGTACAACATGATCCACCTGACCCCAGTACAGACCCTGGGAGAGTCCCGGTCGTGCTACTCCCTGGCCGACCAGCTGGAGGTGAACCCAGACTTCTCTCCCCCAGGAGAGAGGCTGTCCTGGGACCACGTGGGGCAGCTGGTGGAGGACCTCCGGAGGGATTGGGGCGTGGCCTGCATCACTGACGTGGTTTACAACCACACAGGTAGAACAGGGACGGGTGTGTGTGTGTGTGTGTGTGTGTGTGGTCCTAACGAACTACCCTTCTGGGAGGGAGTGTGTGTGTGTGTGGTCCTAACTAACTACACTTGTGGATACTTCTGGGAGGGAGGTGTGTGTGTGTGCGTGCGTGCGTGTGTGTGTGTGTGAGGGGGGGGGGGATTGCAAGCAAGCAGCCAGGCCATAATAACCTTGTCTTGGTTCCCGTTTTTGCTGCCATAGTAACAGGTTTACCATTGTTGTCAGAGAGCGTGTGTAGATGGAAGCAGGCTGTGGTAACTGACCAACAGCCTGCACACACACTGCAGGAAGACCTGCAGTGTGTGAGCTGACTGACAAACTGAAGGCTAGCAGGCATCTCTGGACTGGTCTAATGTTGTGGAAGACCTGCAGTGTGTGAGCTGACTGACAAACTGAAGGCTAGCAGGCATCTCTGGACTGTAACACTTCTGTTGAGGAGCTGGGCTGAATAGAACTTGGCTCAGCGCCAGAGCGCAGGACACATAAACAACTTCTCTCTCCCCCACCTCCCTCTCCCCCATTCACTACTCTCTCTGGCCCACTCCTTCTCTCTCTCCCTCTCTCTCTCTCTCTCTCGTCTCTCTCTCTCTCTTCCTCCCCTTCTCACTCTTCCCTCTTCTTTCTCTCTCTCTCCCCCACCTCCCTCTTTCTCCCTCTCTCTCCCCCTCTCTCTCTCCCCTCTCTCTCTTCCTCTCTCCTCTTCCTCTCTCTTTCTTCTTCTTTCCTCTCTCTCTCTCCTCTCCTCTCTCTCTCTCTTTTTTTTTTTCTTTCTTCCTTTCTTCTCCTTCCATCTCTCCTTCCATCTCTTCTCTTCTCTGAGTGTCGTATCGTGTGTAAGTGAGCTGGTGAGAGTAGAGAGCTAACAGGATAAGGTCAGACAGACACAGAGGACAGAGAGCTAATAGGAGAAAGTTCGAGGTCAGACAGATATCTAACTCTGCTAAATTGAAAGGCCAGCAGATTTTCTCTGACCAGCACAGCACCTACAACATCTAGCGATTGTAGCCCCATCAAAGATTCTAGAAAGTATTCAGGTTCTAAAACAGGTTCTAGAATGTCTAGAGATTCTAGCTCCAAGTACAGGTTCTAGAACACATGTGTTTTATCTAATCTACCCCCCAGCCTCTAACAGTGAGTGGATCAGAGAACACCCAGAATGTGGTTATAACATGATCAACTCCCCCCACCTGCGTCCCGCTTGGGTTCTGGATCGGGCCCTGTGGCACCTGAGCTGCGAGGTGGCGTCTGGCCAGCGTGTGGAGGCGGGGCTTCCCGCTCTGCTGCAGGAGCAGAAACACCTGGATGTAAGTCAAGCTGGGAGGATCTGAGCTTACCTGGACTCACCTAGGATTGACCATGTTGGAGAAACGTTTAAACTATGGTAGTTATAACCAGATCACAGTCAGATAGTTATTCATATGAACCACCAAGTAGAGATTCAGTAGATATTTATATACTGAATATAAAAACATTGTATGTACAGATAAATATGCTGTAGTCATTATGTCTTATTTAGGGGGATACTTACAGTATCCTGATGTGAGGGAACGGGTCAAGCTGGAACCAAAGTGGGTTCTTGCAGGGTTCTTCATGGGTGGATTCTTCAACAGGAACAAGTGAACAGACCTCTCGGGTTTCTCAAGCCGTGTTCTAAAGGGTTCCCTCCCTGTTCTAGGCCCTGCGCACGGTTCTGTGGCAGGAGGTGTTCTGCAGAATCAAGTTGTGGGAGTTCTTCCAGGTCAGAGTGGAGAACGCTGTGGATCAGTTCAGAACCCTGCTGCAGAACAGTGAGAGAACATTCACCCTGGAACCTTACCACCCTACCTAGAACCCTACCACCTTACCTAGAACCCTACCACCCTATCTAGAACCTCACCACCTTACCTAGAACCCTACCACCTTACCTAGAACCATACCACCTTACCTAGAACCCTACCACCCTATCTAGAACCCTACCACCTTACCTAGAACCCTACCACCTTACCTAGAACCCAACCACCTTACCCAACCACCGTGTGTGTATGTTTTTGTAGGTGCTAAACCAGACCATAATAAGGCAGGAAGCAAGCCACAACTCAGGATTGTCCAGGACCCTCACTACCATCGCTATGGCAACACTGTGGACATGAACACCGCCCTAGCAACCTTCACTCCTCACGAGTCAGTCCTCTCTCAGCATATCATGATATCTGTTTTGAATTGAGACGGGTTGAAGAATTTATTGACGATGGGTCTTGGTCCCTCCCCCGCCCTCCCCTGTCCTCCCCCTCCCTCCCCCTCCCTCCCCCTGCTCTCCCCCTC
>BROE01000001.1:15545037-15558586 GCA_036571765.1 Plecoglossus altivelis
GTGTGTGTGTTTGCTTGTGTGTGTGTTTCCTCATGTGCATGTGTGTGTGTGTGTGTGTGTGCGTGCGTAAAACTCACAGGGCCCCAGTCAGACACAGTCCACCTGCGATCACAAGGCGGGCCTTCACACTCCTTCTCACTGATTGGTCGAGATGACTCGTTACACAGTCTGGTTTCCATGGAGCAGCGCACCTCCCTCCTGCTCAGGCCACGCCCCCCACACCGTGCCGAGCACTGGTACAACAACACACACAATACACACACAATACACACACGCCATAAACACACATGCAATAACACACACGACACAATACAGACACAATACACACATACAATGACACACACACAATACACACATGCAATGACACACACAATACAACACACGCCATAAACACACATGCAATAACACACACGACACAATACAGACACAATACACACATACAATGACACACACAATACAATACACACACCATAAATACACATGCAATAATACACACACCATAAACACACATGCAATAACACACACGACACAATACACACACAATACACACACGCCATAAACACACATGCAATAACACACACGACACAATACACACACAATACACACATACAATGACACACACAATACAATACACACACCATAAACACACATGCAATAACACACACGACGCAATACATACACAATACACACAATACGCACATGCAATGACACACACAATACACACACACAATACACACACATGCAATACACACACTAACTGTTGTCGTACCATAAGCACACATGCAATAACACCACACACGCGTAGGCTTTCGTACCTCTGACCAATCAGAGACCTCCCACTGAGGGCCACAGCTGCTGCTCCTGCACGCCTTGCGAGACGTGGGCTTGTGTAGCTCCGCCCCCTCGCACAGGTCGTCGTACACGGAGCTGTCCAGCCCCGGTGACATCATCTTCCAGCAGCGTACCGTACGGAACTGGAACCCCTCGCCGCACGTTCTAGAACACTCGCTCCAGCGGCTGCTCTCCCACCTGGGACGCGGAGAGAGGTTTCCATGGAGCCCGGTTACCGTGGAACCCGGTTACCATGGAGCCCAGTGCCCTCTGGCATAGATCTGAGAGGTGGTCACCTACCTGGGCAGACAGTCTAAGAGGACATAACCTACCTGGGCAGACAGTCTAAGAGGTGATCACCTACCTGGGCAGACAGTCTGAGAGGTGATCACCTACCTGGGCAGACAGTCTGAGAGGTGATCACCTACCTGGGCAGACAGTCTAAGAGGTGATCACCTACCTGGGCAGACAGTCTAAGAGGTGATCACCTACCTGGGCAGACAGTCTGAGAGGTGATCGCCTACCTGGGCAGACAGTCTAAGAGGTGATCACCTACCTGGGCAGACAGTCTGAGAGGTGATCACCTACCTGGGCAGACAGTCTAAGAGGTGGTCACCTACCTGGGCAGACAGTCCTTGCCGGTGCAGAACTCCTGGGTGGGTTCTGGTCTAGTGAGAGCATCGCAGTAGGCCTCGTCCACCTCTGTCCCATCGTACCTCACACACAGGGCGTAGGACATGCTGATGCCTGGGACACAGGGGGGACACAGGGGGGACACAATGGGGTACGGGCCTGGTTTTACTAAACAGTTGCGTGTGATTGTGAGTGTGTGAGAGTGTGTGTATCTGTGTGTGTGTGATTGAGAGAGTGTGTGTGCGCGTGTGTGTGAGAGAGAGAGTGTGTATGTGTGAGATTGAGAGAGTGTGTGTGTGTGTGTGTGAGAGAGTGTGTGTGAGAGTGTGTGTGTGTGTACCTGGGCACAGTGTATGTGTGTGAGTGTACCTGTTGGTGCAGGGTGGGTGTTGTGTACCTGTGTTGCAAGGTTGATGTGTGTTAATCTGTGGTGCAGGTGTGGTGTGTGTGTACCCCTGTGGTGCAGGGTGGGTGGTGTGTGTGGTGTGTTGTCCTGTGGTGCAGGTGTGTGTGTGTACCTGTGGTGCAGGTGTGTGTGTGTGTGTGTACCTGTAGGGCTCGCATGTTGACTGTCGTCTGTACTGTGGTGGCAGGTGTGTTGTGGTATCTGTGGTGCAGGTGTTTTGGTGTGTGTTACTGTGTTGCAGGTGTTGTGTGTGTGATACTGTGGTGCAGGTGTGTGTGTGTGTGTACGTACCTGTGGTGCAGGTGTGTGTGTTGTGTGTGTTGTGTTTTTGTTTGTGTGTGTGAGCATGCATGCATGTCTTTGTTTGTGTTGGTGTGTGTGTGTCCTGTGTGCAGTGGTGTGTGTGTGTATCTGTGGTGCAGGTGTGTGTGTTGTACCTGGTGATGTCAGGTTGGTGTGTAACTGTGAAGACTGTGGTCAGTGTGTGTGTTGTTGTACCTGAGTGTGTGTACGTGTGTGTGTTGTGTACGTGGTGCAGGTTGTGTGTGTGTACTGTGTGGGTGCAGGTGTGTGTGTGGTGTACCTGTGGTGCAGGTGGAGCTGCAGGGGGCATAGGCAGACACCTTCCACCTGTACATGTCAGCCAGACTGATGTCCTGCTCCAGAGAGCCCACCTCAAACTCATTACTCACCGTACGGAGAGGAGACAAGGAGTGGAGGCAAGAAGAGGAGGCAAGGAGTGGAGGAGAGGAAGGGGAAGGAAGAAGGAAGAGGGGGTAAGGAGTGAGGAAGAGGAGAGGGGAGGAGACAGGAGAGGAGGGGTAAGGAGTGGAGGAGAGGAGAGAGGAAGGGAGAGGAAGAGGGGGAGAGAAGAGAGAGAGGAGAGTAAGGAGGGGGAGAGGAAGAGGCAGCTGAGGAGAGGAAAGGGGTGAGGAGGAGAGAGGAGAGGTGAAGAAGGAGGGGAGAGAAGGGGAGAGGCAGAAGGGGAGAGAAGTGGGTTTGTAAGACTTTAACTGGCAGGTAGGAACTACAGAAGCAGACACACTACCATGTTTAAGTGTCTGATGATTCATGCCAATCCATCTCTCATCCATCCTCCACTCTCCATCTTCCCAGTCTCATCCCTCCATCTCCCATTCCCCCATCCTCACCCTCATCCCTCATCCTCATCTCCCCACCCCACCTCCATCCCTCCACTCACTCTCCATCCTCATCCTCCTCCCTCCATTCTCCCATCCTCCATCCGCTGCCATCTCTCCGATCCTGCCATCCCTCCATCCGTCCATCTCTCAATCCTCCATCTCTCCATCTCTCCATCTCTCCATCTATCCATCCCGTCCCTCTCTCATCCTCCATCTCTCCATCCTCGTATCCATCCCACCATCTCTCCATCGCTCCATCTCTCCATCTCTCTCTCCCTGTGTCTCTCCCTATGTCTTTCTCTGTCCCCCTGTCTCTCTGTCCCCCATCCCTCCCCCTCTAATTCTCTCTCCCCCATCCCTCCATCTCTCCATCCCCCACTCGCCATCCTCTATCTCCTATACTTCCACATCCCTCACTCCCATCCCTCCATCCCTCCATCCTTCATCCTGTCCATCCGTCATAATGTCCATTCCCTCCATCCTCATATGTCCCATCACTCCATCCTCGCATCTGGTCATCCCCTCCATCTCTCCATCCCTTCCTCTGTCCACCCTCCTCTCTCCCATCCTCCATCACCTCCAAATCCGTCCACTCCCTCCATCTATCATCCTCCATCCTCCATACCGTCATCCCTCCCAATCTCTTCATCCCTCTCCTCCACCTCCATGCCCTCCATCTCATACTCTCCATTCTTCTCATCTTCATCTCCATCTCCATCCCTCATCCTCCTCTCCCTCATCCCCCTCCCTCCTCATCCCCCTCCATCTCACCCCTCCCATTCCCCCTATCATCTCCGCATCCTCCACTCCTCACCTTCATTCTTGTCTGCCCCCATTCTGTGCCCATCCCTCCACCCCCCATCTGTCATCCTCCTCCTCTCATCTGTCCTTCCTCCATCTCTTCATCCCTCCATCTGTCAGCCATCCCTCGTCTCCATCCCTCCATCCCTCATCCGTCCATACCTCATCCCTCCATCCTCCATCCTCATCCTCCAAGCCCTCCACCTCCACTCTTCATCCCTACATTCTCCCATCTCTCCATTTCTCCATTTCCCCATCCCTCCATCTCCCCCACCCTCCATTTTTTCCATCCTCATCTCTCATCTTCATTCCTTCTCTTTCTCCGCCGTCCATCTCTCTCATTCTCTCCATGCTCCATCTCTCCATCCCTCCTCTCTCCATCCCTTAATCCTCTGTCTTGCCCCTCTTCGCGCTCACCTCCCTCCTCTCCCGCTCACCTCCCTCCTCTCCTCACTCCTCCCTCTTTCCCTCACCCAACCTCCTCCCTCTCCCTCACTCCCTCCTCTTCCCCACTCTCACCTCTCCGTACTGGGTCCTTGAGCAGGAAGCACCTCGTGCAAGTTGAGTTGATTGGCTGAGAGAGTTTCGGTGCTGTTGGGCTGCAGTTCATACAGGAGCCCGTAGGGGGAGCTAGTGTCCTCTGGAGGGCCGTGAAGCTGCAGGTCCGTGCTGCCTGGGTACACCTCCACCACCAGGCGGTTGTTCAATCCAGAGGATGCATTGAGCTGATTGATTGGGCAGGGGGCAGGGCTCTCCGGGCAGGGGGGCGGTCTGGGGGCGTGGCCAGGAGGGCCAGGTGAGAGGAAGAGGTCAAGGTTGAGGGTGCGATGATGGGAGAGGGGCTTGGCTGGGCCAGTGGCGTTGGGATTGGCTGTGTTGCTGTCAATCAAGTTGGAATCCGTCCCTGGTAACGCACAAACATATACGCACATTCCATCTTTATCATTTATAATTTACGACATTCAGCACTTTTAGAATGACTTCACAATTAAGGCATTGTATTGTACTAAATAACTCAAACTAAAAAGACAGTCATTGTTGAGACCGGATATAAAATGTCACTGCTGAGACTTGATAATTTATTAGACTCACGGTAACCAGCTGGTACTAGTCTGTTCTGGTCCTGCAAGTCATTGTGGGTGATGATGTCACCGATGACATCACTGGCAGGTCTGTAGAACAAAATGGCCGCCTCCCGCTCCAGCTCCTCCCCCTCTGTGTCTAACTCCTCCTTTTCCAGGACAGGCTGTTTTCTATTGTCTCCTTCCATCCAATCACCATCTTCGTCCATCCTTTCTTTCTCCAGCTCCGCCCCCTCCCTCTCTAGCTGAGGATGTGATTGGCCATGAGTGGAGCTGTTATTGGACAGTTTCTCAACGTCTTCCATGACGTCTATCTCATTATCGTGGGAGGAGAGCTGAGAGGAAGTGCTATTGGTGGGCACGTCACGGGGGGCGTGGCCTTGAGAGGGGCGTGTCTCCAGCGTCCCTTGCACAGTGTCTCCAGGACCGGGCTCAAAGAGGGAGGAGTCTAAAGAGGCGTGGTGGAGGGGCGTGGTGGTGCGAGGGGCGGGGCGGGTGGCGACAGTGTACTCATACGTGATGTGGGGCATCTTGCCGTTCATGTTGTTGTACTGAAGAACAACGAGACCAAACAGTAAAACTCTGAGAGACTCCAAATATTAACACTCAGAACTGAAGTCAGAACATTGATTTAAAAAAACATTTACTAAATGAAAGTTTTGAGGGGAGAAAAAAAAAAGTTTAGAAAGGTTGAACAAATATTTTAAGAAAAAAAACATATTAAAAAGGTTGAAAAAAACTAACAAACAATTGAACAGCAGTAAAACTTTGAGGGTGAAGCGGGTACCATCAGGTTGATGCCTTGGTTCGTGGGACCCTGGGCGATGATGTACTCCAGGCCCTCAGAGAAGAAGGTGGAGGGTCGTCGGTACTTGAACACTGTCCCTGCCACATGGAAGTTCCTGGGGTTGTCAATCACACTGTTCCCATTGAGGAAGAAGTGGCCCGCCTCGTCTGATAGGGCTAGAGGCAGGAAGTGGAAGGACAGTGGGCGGGCTTTCAGAGGAAACACTAAACGCGATTCGATGAATGTTGTGTTCATCTAACACGATGACTGGAACTTCATCAGGGAGACAGTTATTTTTCTAATTCGAAGCCAGGTTTTACCAAGTTCTAAATCTTCTTCTGTAGAACCTTCTAGTCTTGGTTCTTACCCTGTATTCTGTGGTTCTAGGTCTATGTTCTTACTCTGTATGTTGTGGTTCTAGGTCTAGTTTCTTACTCTGTATTCTGTGGTTCTATGTCTATGTTCTTACTTTGTATCCTGTGGTTCTAGGTCTATGTTCTTACTCTGTATGTTGTGGTTCTAGGTCTGTTCTTACTCTGTATCCTGTGGTTCCAGGTCTAGGTTCCTAGCCTGTATCTGTGGTTCTAGGTCTAGTTTCTTACTCTGTATGTTGTGGTTCTAGATCTAGGGTCTTACTCTGTATGTTGTGGTTCTAGGTCTAGGTTCTTACCCAGGATGTTCTCTGTCTTGCGTCTTTCTATGATCTGGATGTCAGATGCCCCAGCAGGAATGTTGGTGATGAACACGTAGCCTGAAATAGAAGGAGCCATGCCACCTTCATCCATGTAGGACTGTAGGTACTACCTGAAGCAGCCATGTCACCTTTATCCATGTAGGACTGTAGGTGCTACCTGAAGGAGCCATGCCACCTTTATCCATGTAGGACTGTAGGTGCTACCTAAAGTAGCCATGTAGGACTGTAGGTGCTACCTGAAGGAGCCATGTCACCTTTATCCATGTAGGACTGTAGGTACTACCTGAAGCAGCATGTAGGACTGTAGGTGCTACCTGAAGTAGCCATGTCACCTTTATCCATGTAGGACTGTAGGTGCTACCTGAAGTAGCCATGTCACCTTTATCCATGTAGGACTGTAGGTACTACCTGAAGCAGCATGTAGGACTGTAGGTGCTACCTGAAGCAGCCATGTAGGACTGTAGGTGCTACCTAGGTGAGTATATAGGTGTGTGTGTGTAGTACCTAGGTGAGTGTCTAGTATATAGGTGTGTGTAGTACCTAGGTGAGTGTGTGTGTGTAGTACCTAGGTGTGTGTGTGTGTGCAGTACCTAAGTGAGTGTGTGTGTAGTATATAGGTGTGCGTAGTACCTAGGTGAGTGTGTAGTACCTAGGTGTGTGTGTGTAGTACCTAGGTGAGTGTGTAGTACCTAGGTGTGTGTGTGTGTGTGTAGTAGTACCTAGGTGAGTGTGTAGTACCTAGGTGTGTGTGTGTGTGTGTGTAGTACCAAGGTGTGTGTTTCCTCTCCGGTAGATTCCAGACACGCGCTGACACGAAGCACCATGGCCTCCGCACACACCACAGATGTCCACCGTCTTACTGGAGTACAGCAGGCCATCACAGCCCACAGGCTGGGGTCAGGGGGGAGGAGTCAGGGGGGAGGAGTCAGGGGGGAGGAGTCAGTGGGGAGGAGTCAGTGGGGAGGGGTCAGGGGGGAGGAGATTAGAGGGGTCAGGATGGTTATGCTAGAGCAGGTGTGTTTCAGAACATGTGTGTAGCAGGTGTGTTTCAGAACGTGTGTGTAGCAAGTGTGTTTGTAGCAGGTGTGTGTGTAGCAGGTGTATGTGTAGCAGGTGTGTGTGTAGCAGGTGTGTAGCAGGTGTGTGTGTAGCAGGTGTGTAGCAGGTGTGTAGCAGGTGCGTAGCAGGTGTGTGTGTAGCAGGTGTGTAGCAGGTGTGTGTGTAGCAGGTGCGTGTGTAGCAGGTGTGTAGCAGGTGTGTGTGTAGCAGGTGTGTGTGTAGCAGGTGTATGTGTAGCAGGTGTATGTGTAGCAGGTGTATGTGTAGCAGGTGTGTGTGTAGCAGGTGTGTGTGTAGCAGGTGTATGTGTAGCAGGTGTATGTGTAGCAGGTGTGTGTGTAGCAGGTGTATGTGTAGCAGGTGTGTGTGTAGCAGGTGTGTGTGTAGCAGGTGTGTGTGTGTGGCAGGTGTGTAGCAGGTGTGTGTAGCATGTGTGTAGCAGGTGTGTGTGTGTGGCAGGTGCATAGCAGGTGTGTGTGTACCTGGCAGTGCCCCTCTATGCAGATCCCCTGGTGGACGCCATCGCGGCAGAAGGTCCCATCATGAGCAGGAACCAGCAGCTGTCTGTCTCCTGAAGACGAGCTACACTGCAGGTCACATGGCTTGTTGGAGATGCTGATGTAGTCATCTGGGTAGGCGCAGGAAGTGACATCACAGAGCGGTAAGATGGTGTAGGATCGCGGGCAGGAAGTGACATCACAGATCGGTAAGATGGTGTAGGATCGTACTCAACGTGTAATGTTGTAGAATTAAAATAGGCGAGACCGTACACAGGAAATGACGTCACAGAATAACGGGACGGTGTAGAACACTATACAGGAAGTGACATCACGAAAAGGATGAGAAGTTCAAGGATCTTGTACAGTATATTAATTTGTCCTGGGCATTGATACAAACTCTGACATCACTGTCTGGGATGTAAGGGTAACTATGGTAACTAAGGAGCAGGGGGCCATATGTGAGGGGGGCAGAAGGGAAGTTATAATGATGATGTCATTTAATGTTTTCACCAGACAGTCTTTTATCCAGAAAAGAGGTGAGGAGGGGATGTCCTGTATCATGTATCAGTCAGAACAACACAATCCCCCCCATCACCATGACAACGGCTGTACACAGGTCAGAGCAACAGGAAACACTGTCATCAAGTCAGTCAGTCATCAGTCAGCCAGTCAGTCATCAGTCAGCCAGTCAGTCAGTCATTCAGCCATTCATCAGTCAGCCATCAGTCAGCCAGCCAGCCATCAGTCAGTCAGTCAGTCAGCCAGCCAGCCAGCCAGCCAGCCAGCCAGCCAGCCAGCCAGTCATACAGTCAGCCAGCCAGCCATACAGTCCGCCAGCCAGCCAGCCAGCTAGTCAGTCAGTCAGTCATTCAGCCAGTCAGTCATACAGTCAGTCAGTCATTCAGCCAGCCAGTCATACAGTCATCAGTCAGTCAGCCAGCCAGCCAGTCAGTCAACCAGCCAGTCATCAGCCAGTCAGTCAGTCATTCAGCCAGTCAGCCAGTCATACAGTCAGTCAGTCATTCAGCCAGTCATTCAGCCAGTCATCAGCCAGTCAGGGGTCTCACCTGGGTATAGGGGGACCCACTCATAGTGCCTCCTGCCAAACGCTCTGGAGTTGAACTGAGAGCATTGATGCTGCTTGAAGCTGACACTGCTACTGGGACAGGGCTGCAACACACACACACACACACACACACACACACACACACACACACACAAGGTTGAGGGAGATAGAGATTACAGTAAATATTTTGGCGATGCACAGGACACAGTAGATAGCTGGAAATGATCATTTATCTGACAAGGTGGAGGATTAGTGTGAGAGATGGAGGGTGAGGGGGGGTGAGAGGGGGGGTGTGAGAAGGTTGGGAGGTAGGAGAGAGCATTGGGGAGAGTGAGAGAGGAGAGAGTTTGAGGGAAGTTCATGCAGTGAGAGAAAGGAGAGAGAGAGAGAGAGAGAGAGAGAGAGAGAAAGAGAGAGAGAGAGAGAGAGTTTGAGGGAAGTTCATGCAGTGAGGAGAGTGAAGGAGGTGTGAGGACTTGTGGGGAGGGTCACCATGGTTACCTGGCTGGGGCAGAGCTGGTACTGTTTAGGTGAGCCCACACAGAAGGAGGAGTTGATGTTGTGGGCGGAGCTAAGTCTGCAGGACCAGGAAGTGCAAACACAACTAAGGTTACATTTACAGGCTAGTCAGACACATTAATGCATTCAAATGCAGTCAAATACTCCTCTATACCCTTGGTCTATACAACTAAGCTACACCCCTGGTCTATACCCCTGGTCTATACCCTTGGTCTATACCATGGTCTATACCCCCTGGTCTATACCCCCTGGTCTATACCCCCTGGTCTATACCATGGTCTATACCCCGTGGTCTATACCCCATGGTCTATACCCCTGGTCTATACCCATCCTATGTGCAGGGAATGTGGGACTTGTAGCTAAACTGAAGTGGAACCTACCTCTCAGTCTACCCCCCCCAGTCTACCCCCCCTCCAGTCTACCCCCACCCCTCCAGAAAAGTGTTAATGTGTTCCAGCTGGTGTGCAGGTCTTATCAGCCAGAAGATCTTTGCTAATGCCCTAGCCCCAGCACTAACCGCCCTAGTATAAACACCACTCACACACACACTCACACACTCTTTCTCCCTAACACACACACACTAACTCACACACACACACACTCACACACACACTCTTTCTCCCTAACACACACACACACTAAACTCACTAAACCACACACACATCAACAAACTCTTTCTCCTAGGCTCACCACACTACGTCACACACAAGACACATACCACACACACTTTTCTCCCTAGACACTTTACACAACTAAGCACACCACCACACTCTTTCTCCCTAACAAACACACACTAACTCAACACAACACATCCTCCACCACACGTCTTGCTCCCTACAAACTACACGCACTAAGCTCACAGCACACACACAGCATCACACGACTCTTGTCTCCCTAACCACACACAACCTAACTCACGCGACCCACACACATCACACTTCGAGACCCTAACTTGTGACCATGCCAGACAGTGTTCTTTGGTCTGCAGAGGATTGTGGTCTTCTTTAGTGGGGACATTCCTCGGAGGGGTGGGGGGGGTACTCTCTTCCTGGATCTCTCCCCCTTCTCTCGTCTCTCTCACCTGGCTGCTCCTCCTTATAATATCTCTCTCTCTCTCCTCGGAGGTCTATCTCCCCTCTTCCTCTTCTCTCGTCTCGTCTCTCCCTTATCTCCCTCTCCTCTCTCTCTTCTCTCGATAGTCTCTCTCTCTTCTTCTTCCTCTTCCTCATCTTCGTTGTCGCGTAGATCCATCTCGATACCGTCTCTCAGACAGGATAGGCCTCATTCCCTGGTTTCGTGTTTCCCTCTCTCTCTCCTCTCTCTCCTCTCTCTCTCTCTCTCTCTTCTCTCTTCTCTCATCTCTCTCTTCTCTGTCTCTCCGCTCCTCTCTCTCTTTCCTCTGTATCTCTCTCCCTCCATCTCCACACCCTCCTCCTCTCCACCCCCCTTCTCTCCTCTCTCTCTTCTTCTCTCTCTCTCTCTCTCTCTCTCTACTCTACGTTTATTTCTTCATCAAAAACGTATACTAACCCCTCATTTCTATTTTCATTCAAAAACGTCCGTACTATATCTACTCCCCTCCTTTAACTTTTCATTTTCATCTAACTAAACATCAATCTCCCTCTCTCCTATTCTCTCTTCTTTCTCTCTTCTCTCTCTTCTATCTCTCTCTTCTCTCTCTTCCTAAAAACCGTCTCTCTCTCTCTCCTCTCTGTTCTCTCGTCTTCTTCTCTCTCTCCTCACTCTTCTCTCTTCCTCTCTCGTCTCTCTCTCTACTCTCTCCTCCTCGTGCTACTTCTCTGCTTTCTTTTCTACTCCAAATATGTCCTGTCATCTCCTCTCTCTCTCTCTACTCCAACCCCCCCTCCTCTCCTCAATCTCTCTCCCCCCTCCATGTCTCAATCTCTCTCCCCCTCTCTCTTCTCTCTCTCTCATCTTCTCTGCTCTCTCTCTCCTCCCTCCTGTCCTCCCCCCTGTCCCCTTTCCTGACCCCTCATGTCCTCCCTCCCCTCCTCTCCCATATCTGTTACTCTCTCTCTCTCTACTCTCTCCTCTCTCTTTGTCCTCCAAATCTCTAAACTCACTCATCCCTCTCTCTCTCTCCTCTCTCTCTGCTCTCCTTATACTCCTCATCCTCTCCCTCTATCTCTCCCTGTCTCTCTCACTTTTTGCTCTCTCTCTCCCCTCTCTCTCTCTCTGCTCCTCCTTATACTCTCTCTCTACCTCCTCTAGGGAGGTGTGTGTGTGTGTTGTTATCTGTGTGACAATTAGCTTTAGGATGTAGCCTCGCTAGCTATTAGTTGATGATTTGTCTCTCTATCAAGTTAGTATTTGCTCTAGCACTCCTCCACACTCGCACTTCCCTAGACATTATCTGGGTTTTTTTCCCCCCCCCCAAACCAAATTTAAACTTTTCTGGGTTTTTAATTGATTAAAAAACCATGGCAGTTGGGTGGATGCTACATGATGGATGCTACATGGTAGATGTTACATGCTGGATGCTACATGATGCTACATGCTGGACGCTACATGCTGGATGCTACATGATGCTACATGCTAGACGCTACATGCTGGATGCTACATGCTGGATGCTACATGCTGGACGCTACATGCTGGACGCTACATGCTGGATGCTACATGCTGGATGCTACACGATGCTACATGCTGGACGCTACATGCTGGATGCTACATGATGCTACATGCTGGATGTCCGGACGCTCACCTCTGCTGCAGACAGTGTCGTTCCTGGGACCTCACTCCTCCACCGCAGGTACGAGAGCAGGTGGACCAGCTGCTCCACTCACCCCACCACTGGGCCAGCTCTTCCCCAGGGTCAGGGCCCCGTCTCTGGGCTGCACCCTGGCCTGAGGGCCCCTGGAGGAAGGCATCCACCTGGAGCTCCTCTCTCCCGTCACTACTGTCCTGGCAGAGACACACACACTGTGACTGTCTGTGTGTACACACACACACACACACACACACACACACACAGTGACTCTCTGTACACACACACACACACACACACACACAGTGAGTCTCTGTACACACACACACACACACCACACACACACGCACACACACACTGTGACTCTCTGTACACACACACACACACACACACACACACACTGTGACTCTCTGTACACACACACACACACACATTGCGACTCTTTGTGCACATACACTTCAACTCTTTGTGCACACACACACACACACACACTGTGACTCTGTACACACACACACTCATTGCCCCAGTGTAGACCAGACACCCATAGAGACAGTTTATAAGATAGACTCCTCCCTTTTTACTGCATAATCCTCTTTCCCTCCGTAACCCCACCACACTTTTCCCTCCTCTCTCCCTTCCTCCACCCCTCTCGTCCCTCCCTCTTCTTCTCTCCTCCCTCCTCCAGACTGTAGTTAATGTCTCTCTCCTCCCTCCAGTCTGTAGTTAATGTCTCTCTCCTCCTTCTCTCCTCCCTCCAGTCTGTAGTTAATGTCTCTCTCCTCCTTCTCTCCTCCCTCCAGACTGTAGTTAATGTCTCTCTCCACCCTCTCTCCTCCCTCCAGACTGCAGTTAATGTCTCTCTCCTCCCTCCAGTCTGTAGTTAATGACTGAATCTAAAGCTTAGAGAAGCTTCATGTGCACTACCTCTGGTTTGAATTTTAGCTTAAGGTCTCCTATCCTCCCTCTCCTCCCTTTCCTTCACTCCTCCCTCTCCTTCTCTTCTCCCTCTCCTTCTCTCCTCCCTCTCCTTCCTGTCCTCTCCTCCCTCTCCTTCTCTCTTACCTCACCTTCACTCCTTCCTCTCCTTCTCTCTTCCCTCACCTTCTCTCCTCCCTCTCCTTCTCCTTCACTCCTCCCTCTCCTTCTCCTTCACTCCTCCCTCTCCTTCTCTCTCCCCTCACCTTCTCCTTCTTCTCTCCTCCCTCTCCTTCTCTCCTCCCTCTCCTCCCTCTCCTTCTCTCCTCCCTCTCCTTCTCTCCTCCCTCTCCTTCTCTCTCTCACTCCCTTTCACTTTCTCTGTCATA
>BROE01000001.1:15558786-15571508 GCA_036571765.1 Plecoglossus altivelis
TTCTAGCGGCGCTCGCCCCGACGCTGTCTCTCAGGTTAGTCGACTTTATCAGTCACCATCTCGTGTACAATCTCACACCGGACCCAATGCTCGCAATTTCAGAGGCCTCCGCTCTCAATGCCATGCTCTACTCTCAAATCAACTCTTGGTCTTATCACGGTCCACGTTAATATACAGAATATATATTCTCTCTCATAAGCCCCTCCTCTCCCCCCCCTCACTAGGCTCCCCATCCCTCCAATCGCGTACTTCTCTCCTCCCCTTTCCCCTTCCCTCCATCTCGCCCACAAATACCCACGTCTACCTCCCACCCCCGCTCACACCTCTCACACAATCAACTAGTCCCCCGCAGCACCATAGACCACCCCCCTAACTGACCTCTCCTTCAAAATCCTGCACGACTCCTTCCTCTTATAACACTCTTTTATTACCAGGGCTTCTCGACCCACCAACCAGCCCCATCAGCGAGGAAATAAATAGCCATACCATAACCCCACACCCACATACATCTCTTGTGCACTGAGCAGCCTTCACACACGGACCATTACCCTGTTTCCACATAATATGCCCCTTGCGTATTCACTGGAAACGCTCACCCTCCACGCACCGCGGCGCCCACACGCTCTGCCCCGCCTCATCCCTCTCCCTCATAGGCACAATTACCCCCCTCCACCCTCCTCACCCCCCCCTCTCCCCCCCCCCCACCCCCTCCCCCCAAACCCACACACCCCCACCCACACTCCCCCTCCATCCTACGACGCACCCCCCCCGCCCCACCCCCGCGACCCTCCCCCGTCCCCCCGCCAACCCCCCCTCCTCACCCCCCCGCTCGGGCCAGGCTCCCTCCCAACCCCTCCTCTCCACACGCACTTGCTTGTTGATCCTGGGTGCATATAGGGATGCGTATGCACGACGACACATTCGCCACCCCTCTTTGCACGGTGTCACTTCACCGCACGCCAGCTTCGGACTTGGATTCCAAACTTAACCTGGTCTTAGCTCTCGACTCCCCATATCCCCTACCTACTCCCCTCCAACATCCCTTGAACCCTCTCCTTCCCCCTCGCACTGCGCCCCTCCTCATTCATCACCCTCCGTATCCTCTCCTCTGTAGTCACAGACATCTTTCCGGTGTTTCCTATGTCCTCTGCAACAGGACTTCTGCTTATTCTTAAATCCCTGAGAAAATGCAATAGGCCCTTTTACCGTTCACTCAAAGACACCAATCTCAGTGCTTGTGGAAGCTCCCTCGCTGCGCTACAAATATTATGTAGTACATTGAGGTGATAGCCACAGGTTTACGTCAGGGGGCAGTGGCCCGGGAACCGAGGTATCAAGTTAGGACTTCGCCACATTTGGGAAATGAGATAGCGAGTTTTGACTCCTCCTTGTTTTGTTGGACAAGGCTGGTGTGGTCTGGTGCGGTGCCAGCCCGCGCTGCGCACCCGGTAAACCGGGAGGCCTTGTAAACGGGGGCGGTGGCGGTCTGTGTAATGTGGGGGTGCTGCTGTTGGGGGGGGGGGGGGGTCTGATAGATGACTGCAACAGCCTATAATACGTTTAGACCTAGCAGTCACGCAAATATATAATTTGTCACGCCTGTTAACGGTGGACTTCCAAACGACTATTTTTAAAAACATTTAGCTCCTTAAAATGTGACCTTAACTAACTTTGCAGACAACGAATTTAAGACCAGCTTGCAGTGTAGTCTTCCGGTCCACCGTTCTCCAGCCTGCAGTTTCCCATTACAGACCCGGGTTCCGTAGCTGTTAGAATAATCTGCAACAGTCCCTCCGTCCCCCCGCCAGGGTCGGAAACTGCGGGCCGGGATACTGAATCCAGCTGCGCTTTGATCTACGAGCCGAAGACTACCGGGAAAACGGGACCGGCTAAACTCGGAGAAGCGGAACGCCGATACCACAAGGATCCGTTAGACTCTGGGTCCGCGCGGGTTTTCAAATAAAAAGACAATTCTCCAAAGAGATAGAGTAGTTTACAACTGTATGAACTGTTTCAGAGATCGGATCTTTTGAGTGAAAAGGTAGCTCGTGCTGTAACGGAGGGTCTAAGAACGTCACGTTTGGTGTTTTAGCGGAGAAGATCACCGTTAAGTTTAATCACAACTGAAATGTTGAAATGAAAAGTTTGCGATTTACCTTATCGTTGTTGCTTGAAGCCGTGTCAGATAACACGAGCACACTGTGGATTAGAAGAACCGCTGGTCCCGCGCTCCGGAGGCAGAACATGGTTCATTTAAGAACGAGGAGACCTCGCCCCCCCGATCTAACCCGCCGCTCGAAAGGGAGGCTCGTGCTGAGATGTAGTGGGATGAAAGTCCTTGATGCTTGAAAGGCGCTCTGTAACCTGCCGGCCGCGCGAGGACGGAAGGGGTGGGCTCGCTCATCCAAGCACAGAGTGACGTGCCACGACCAGAACAAAACTAACTAGAAACCCACAGACACACTTGGAGAGTGTGTGTGTGTGTGTGGTGTGCATGTGCACGCGCGTGCGTGCGTCAGAAGAGCGAGGGGGGTGAAGGGGTAGAGAAGGTGGAGGAGAAGAGAGAAGAAGACTGTATATTTATGGTCAAACAGATCTTCAAAGATCAAACCCGAGATCGCTCGAGGTTGTTGGTGTAAACTATAGGTGTAGAACTCCGGTCCTCGAGGGCCGCTGTCCTGAAGGTTTTCGATGTTTCCCTGTTCCAGCACACCTGATTCTAATGACTGAGTTGTTATCAAGCTCTGTGGAAGCCTGATAACGACCTATCATTAGAATCAGGTGTGCTGGAGCAGGGAAACATCGAAAACCTTCAGGACAGCGGCCCTCGAGGACCGGAGTTTGACACCCCCTGGTCTAAACCATCACGTCATCATGGTGACGCTCCGCTGCTCTTCAACCACGCGCTGTTGTGTGGCAGGAGACACACGCAGGGCAGGTGGTCTGAACCACCTCTGGTATACACCATCAGGATGTGTTTCAGAAGGATCTCCACACCCCTACACCTCTCTCCCCCTCCACCTCTCTCCCCCTCCTTCTCTGTCCCCCTCCTCCTCTCTCCCCTTCCACCTCTCTCCCCCTCCTCCTCTCCCCCTCCAACACACACACACACACACAATCCTCCTTCTACCTCCACAACAATTGTAAGTAACACAGGTTGGTTCTTGTGTTACCATAAATATAAATGTTTGACAGCTGGGACAAGTTCAGACCATAACCCTGACTCTGGCACTACACTCCCCGCCCCCGCGCCCCCCCCCCCCTGCCTCCCCCTGCCTCCCCCCCAGCCCTTCCTCCTCGGACATCCCCCAGCTCACGCCCCAGCTTCCCCCAGCCTCCTCCTCGCTCCCCAGCCTCCCCCCCCAGCCTCCTCCAGCCCCCCTCCACCCCCACGCCTGCCCACCAGCCCTCCTCGCTCGCTGCAGCCTCCCCCCCCAGCCTCCCTCCCAGCCTCCTCCTCTCTCCCCCCAGCCTCCTCCCAGCCTCCTCACTTCCCCAGCCTCCCCAGCCTCCTCCTCACTTCCCAGGGCCTCCTCCCCAGCCTCCCCCAGCCTCCTCCTGCATCCCCAGCCTCCCCCCAGCCTCCTCCTCACTCCCCCAGCCTCCGCCTCTTCCCTAGCCTCCTCCTCCCTCCCCCAGCCTCTTCAGTGTGTGTAGATGTGGAGCCTGTCTGTCTTGCCCTTGACTACCTTCCCTCTAGTCATGAGATGTGAAGCCTGGTGTTAAGTCAGGACTCCAGTATATCAGTATAGACAGCCCTTAGACAGCCCTTCACTGCTCAACAAGACGTACAGAGAGTGGGCCTGTGTGAATGAGTGTGTGTCTGTCTGTGAGCGTGTCTTTGTATCTGTGTGTATGTATGTCTGTGAGTCTGCGTGTGTGTGTGTGTGTCTGTGAGTCTCTGTGTGTGTGTCTGTGAGTCTCTGTGTGTGTGTCTGTGAGTCTCTGTGTGTGTGTCTGTGCGTCTCTGTGTGTGTGTCTGTGAGTCTCTGTGTGTGTGTTGTACACTGCTGGAGGGCAGTAAGCCAACACAATAGTCTGTTGTTCTGACTGAGTGTGTCTGCCAGGCTACATGGGTCTGTGTGTGCACGTGTGTGTGTGTGTGTGTGAGAGAGAGGAGAGAGAGAGAGAGAGAGAGAGAGAGAGAGAGAGAGAAAGAAAGAAAGAAAGAAAGAAAGGGAGAGAGAAAGAAAGAGAGAGAAAGAGAGAGAGACGGGAGAAGAGAGAAGAGACAGACGAGTAGAGAGAGAGAGGAGAGTAGAAGAGAGAGAGAGAGGAGAGAGCAGAGAAGAAGAGTAGAGAGAGAGAGACGGAGAAGAGAGACGAGTATTTGTGTGTGGTTAAATTTGTCTGAGAAGTTGAAGGACTGTGGTGTCTACGAATCGGAGGACAGTCAGTGATCTGAGAGCAGTTCTAGAACACTGCCACTGTTAAACTTCTAGAACACCACAGAACAAAGTCAAGTTGTTCTGACCTGAGCAACATTCACAGAGGTAACCCAAGAAGGATTTAGACAAGTTCCACGCAGAACCAGAGATAAGGGTTCTTACAGGAAATTCTAATGGCAGCGGTGTTTTTCAGATATGAGCGTTTTCACTACAGCCTGTCTACGGCCGTCTCACCGTGCGCCCCCCTCTGGTCAGATACGATATTGCACACCAAACAAGAGACTCGAGAGAAATGAAATACCTCAATCTACAAACGATAGTCTCTATCAGAGATACAAACTAATATCTATACATTAATGAATTAATTCCTGGAATGTGGAAACATCATTCAGAGACACATCGCTGCGGAACAGTAACTACATAAAGCCGCTAGGTGGCGCCATCTGCTAAGTCAGCCTTGCTTTGTGAAAGCCTTTCTTTACGCACAGCGTTTACGCACTGAAACGTGTCATCTGTAGTTTGAGCTTCTCTTAGTTAGAAGAAAAAAATAGGTTCACAAAATTACCTTTTAAGTGTCTTTCATTTAACCGTCTCACCTATTGGCAATTTATTTACGCTCCACGATATAACAAGATACGTTGATTTCATTCTAACAGTCAGTATAATGCTAAGGTAATGCAATCCTATTTAGCAGGACTAATTTATTTACCTTTTAATCATAGAGCGTCACATACATTAACTGCCATATTAGTTTCGGTGGTTTGAAAATGAACGTTCCACATGTTGCCCCCTCCTCGAGCCCCGTTACCGGACCTGGCTCCACCCTGCGCGCCCTGCCGTCTCGCCCGTCTTATTCAGTACACCCAGCCGTTCCGACTCTCTCTGGTCGGTTCA
The DNA here is from genome assembly GCA_036571765.1 of Plecoglossus altivelis. Lineage (NCBI taxonomy): Eukaryota > Metazoa > Chordata > Actinopteri > Osmeriformes > Plecoglossidae > Plecoglossus > Plecoglossus altivelis. The sequence continues at coordinate 15,564,069 of BROE01000001.1, forward strand.
TCAACGGGGAGTGATCGGGACCGCGCGCTAAACGGACTAGTCACAGAACGGGCAACAAAAAAGCTACTTTTCAAAATCTGCAGATTCAGTTTTTACTGGTTACTCAGATCTAATCTGTGGAAGACGATGAAGAAATTGCCTCAGGAATAAACGGACTGTTTAGTTTAGTATAGTACGCTTAGTTTGGCAAACTCCTCTATTCAGACGTTAGTTTTAAATCAGTGTCTATTTTAAGTTTGTGGACTGATTCACGTCATGTTTAGAATCTCCTTTCTTCTCGTGCTGTGGTACGGCGCTTTGACTTGTGCGTTGGTCGCTCGTGCGGCTACGGAGAGCCCGGTGAACAGTACCCGGTCCAGTTTTACGACCACCCAGCAGACCGCGACAGTAACGGGGAGGACTACGGGGACCCAGGAAGACGAGATAGAAAACCAGGAGAACATTTTAACTCAGGTAACCGGGGATTGATTGTTTTCTACACAGATGAATTCATGAAATGTTATATTCTTGCAAGAGTGTGTGTGCGCGCGTGCGCGTGCGCGCGCGCGTTGTGAGAGAGTGCGTATCTGTAAGAGACAGCAGCCTATTTGTGAGCGCGTGTTTGTATGCCTACGTGTGTTTGTGTGTGTCCACTCCTCCACCGTGTCTCGTCTCCCGGTAGCTTCTCGGTGACTACGACAAAGTAAAGACGCTTTCCGAGGGCGCGGACTGCCGCTGCAAGTGCGTGGTCAGACCACTCAGCCGGAGCGCGTGCCAGCGGATAGAGGAGGGAAACACGCGACCTGAGGACTTTTACACCGTAGAGACGATTACCGAGGGACCCAACTGTAAAAAATGCGCGTGTGTCGTCCCGCCGTCAGCTTTGAACCCCTGCGAGGGAGACTTCCGCTTCAAGAAACTGCAGGAGGCGGGAAAAGATGACATTAAGGTGTGTCTTTAAAGATATTAATAATGATGAGTTCGTATTGATTATTTACCTCGCCTGTTAGCTGAGCTGTTAAGACTGGTAAAGAACCATGAACTCTTAATGTTTGTCAAACATACAGCAGAAGCCATCTGTACGCTGTTTTAGATAAATGTTCAACAGGGTATATGCAGCGAGGCACACACACGAGAGGAGAGAAAAGACGAGAGAAGAACAGGAATGTGTCACGTTCTTAGATCTCCACTGAACGGTTATAACACTCTATACAGGATGAGCAGGGCCCCTTTTAAATATAGAGTAATCTCTGCATAAATAGAAATAATAAATACAATTACAAGAATAATAGATACTAATAATACTGTACGACTACTAATAATAATAATAAACTGTAAATAATAATTCAATAACAGTAATAATAGATAATAGAATACTGTGTAAACGATGTGAACCTAGACCTCAGTGGTTTGTGTAGCGGCAGCTATCAGCGGACCTGCGAAAGAACACCTGTCACCTTCCAAGCTGCTGGGTCGGTAGCCGCTTAGGAGAAGGTAGAGTACACAACACGCACACACACACAACACATCGACGCACCACACTACACACACACCACACACACACACACTACATACATAATACATACATGACATACATACATACATAACATACAACATACATTACACACACGCACATACATCATACATACACACCTAGCGCACAGGCAACACGCACACACACACACACACACACACAGACAGGACAGACACACACACAACACAGCCACACACACAAGTACACACACATCACATACATACATACAGGTACACACACGCACACACACGGCACACAACACACGCACAAACACATGCAAAAAAAGAACACATTTGTGAACACACCCGTTCTGGCAAGCGCACACACACACAAACAAAAAAACACACACACACACAGTTAACACCGTCAGTGTTATTTGCGCGCGTGTGTGTCCAGGTTTTAGCTCAGAACCGCACCGAGCGGGCGAGTGTGAAGGTTCGCTCGGGGGAGGAGAAGGAGAAGGAGAAGAAGGAGAAGGAGAAGGAGAAGAAGGAGAAGGAGAGGAGAGCACAGCAGAGACTGGACAAGAAGAAACGACTGGAGGATCCAGAACGTTCTCTGAAGAAGGATACTGCTAGTGCTTACTCCATCTCTGAGGTACTGTCCCCTACCTCTCATCTCCCTTACCTCCCCTCTCCTACCTCTCTCCTACCTCTCTCCTACCTCTCATCTCCCTTAACCTTCCGCTCTCCACCTCCTCTCTCGCCTTACTTCCTTCTCTCTACCTCTTCATCCCCTACCTCCCTCTCTCCTACCTCTTCTCTCCCTACCTCCCTCTCCCTACCTCTCATCCCCCTTACTCCCTCCTACTCTCATCTCCTTACCTCCTGCTCCTACTCTCGCATCTCCTACCTCCTCTCTCCTACCTCTCTCCTCTCCCTTACCTCCTCCCTCCTCTCCCTTACCTCCTCTCTCCTACCTCTCTCCTACCTCTCTCCTCTCCCTTACCTCCTCTCCCTTACCTCCTCTCTCCTCTCCCTTACCTCCTCTCTCCCACTTTCTCTCCTCTCCCTTACCTCCTCTCCCTCGCTCTCTTTACCCCTCTCTCTACCTCTCTCCTCTCCTGTACCTCCGCGTCTGTCTCTCCCTATCTCCTCTCTCCTCTCCCCTACCTCCTCTCTCCTCTCCCCTACCTCCCTCTCGCTACCTTCTCACTCTTCCGTCTCCTGTACTCGCTCTCCCTCTCCTTTACCGTCCTCTCTCCTTCCCTACCTCCCTCTCCTCTCCTCTTCATCCCCCTCTCTCCCTCTCCTTACTCTCTCTTCCTAACCTCTCCTCCTCTCCCCTACCTCCGCTCTCTCCCTCCCTACTCCCTCTCTCCTTACCTCCCTCCCCACCCCTACCCCCTCCGCTCTCTCTCTCTGTGATCACGCTGAGATGATGTACTTCCTGTAACAGGGGAAGTACGAGGAACAAGTTGTTGGGGGACAGGGGTCAAACCGACCGGTGTTGAAGATGAGCCAATCAGAGACGAAGGACGGATCAGAGAAGCCAATGAAATCAGATGGGGCGGGGCCTAGCGGCTCTGTCATAAGGGGTGTGACCTTCTACAAGGCGGAGCCTGAGAAAGGGGGAGGAGCAGGAGAAACAGGTGATGACCGAAATCTTCCACATTTTACAAACACGTTTATCCAAAGCAACATAATTAAGAGTTAGAAAGCTCAGCAGAATATGAAGAATCTGAAACACGTACTTCTGATTGTATTTCTGTGATGAAAGTAGCGTCAACCAGACTGCAATATTAACATCTCAACTACAATATTACATGGTTCAGTGTTGCATGCAAACGCTAATATCTGAACCTAAACCAGCTCTTCTCTCGCATCAGGGGTAAACACATTCAGCGACTCCAGGGACAAACTTGGAGCTGGGGCCAAGGCTGGAGCTGGGGCCAAGGCTGGGGCCAAGGTTGGGGCTGGGGCTAAGGCTGGGGCTAAGGATGGGACTAAGGCTGGGGTTGGGGCTGGGGCCAAGGCTGGGGCTGGGGCTAAGGTTGGGACTAAGGTTGGGGCTGAGACCACAGTAACTACAGAGACCCAAGCCGAACCAGAATCATCTGTATCTTCCACCGGCCCTCTGACCACATCCCCCAAAGTGACCACAACCATCAAATCTACCACTAAACCAACCACAACTACCACAACCATCAAACCAACCACCACCACCACCACCGATACACCCCCCACCCCCATCAAACCAGCCACCACAGCCAGCCTGGGTGAGCCAAACAGCCCTGCAGTGACCCAGCCTCCCAGCCCCACCCCAAACTCTCCCAGGAGCAAAACCCGTCTGAGTTGGACTGAGAGCCCTGCGGATGCCAGTGTCACCACACCAAAGGACCCAGGTACCTGACTGTGTGGGCTCCTGTGGGCTTCTGTCTGGGTTGCCAGGTCTGTTTTACGTGGGTTGCCAGGTCTGTTTTATGTGGGTTGCCAGGTTTGTTTTATGTGGGTTGCCAGGTCTGTTTTATGTGGGTTGCCAGGTCTGATTTATGTGGGCTGTCAGGTCTGTTTCATGTGGGTTGCCAGGTCTGTTTTATGTAGGTTGCCAGGTCTGATTTATGTGGGTTGCCAGGTTTGTTTATGTGGGTTGCCAGGTCTGTTTTATGTGGGTTGCCAGGTCTGATTTATGTGGGTTGCCAGGTTTGTTTATGTGGGTTGCCAGGTCTGTTTTATGTGGGTTGCCAGGTTTGTTCATTCTGTCTTCACTTGTCTGTTTACACTGGAGTTTGTGTTGTTACGGTTTGTAACAATATATTTTATTCGGCTGATCTTTTTTTCCCGCCTCGTGTTCCCGTGCGGTGGGCAGGGCTGTGTAAGGACACGCTGGCCAGCATCTCAGAGCCGACCACAGTCAACACGTTCGGACACAGCCAAGGAGCCTGGATGAAGGACTCCAAGGGCAACGGTCAGGTCATCTACGTCACCAACTATCACTACGGCAACAACTTGCTGGAGTTCCGAGATCTTGCCACATTCAAATCAGGTAACTCCGCCTCTTTGGTAGCTCCGCCTCTCTGGTAGCCCCGCCTCTCTGGTAGCCCCGCCTCTCTGGTAGCTCCGCCTCTCTGCTGACAATATCTAGTGTTCTTTATATCAGGCAATAGCAACAGTTACTAACTGAATGATTGGATGGATGTTATACACTTGAATCTTGTTTTCAACTTACTGATGATATGTCATTGTCCCTCCAGTCCAGTAACTCTGTGTAGTGTCTTGGTTGTCCCTCCAGTCCAGTCACTCTGTGTGGTGTCTTGGTTGTCCCTCCAGTCCAGTAACTCTGTGTGGTGCTTTGGTTGTCCCTCCAGTCCAGTAACTCTGTGTGGTGCTTTGGTTGTCCCTCCAGTCCAGTAACTCTGTGGGGTGTCTTGGTTGTCCCTCCAGTCCAGTAACTCTGTGGGGTGTCTTGGTTGTCCCTCCAGTCCAGTAACTCTGTGTGGTGTCTTGGTTGTCCATCCAGTCCAGTAACTCTGTGTGGTGTCTTGGTTGTCCCTCCAGTCCAGTAACTCTGTGTGGTGTCTTGGTTGTCCCTCCAGGCCAGGCCAGTAATTCCTACAAGCTCCCCTACAGCTGGATGGGAACTGGTCACATAGTCCACCAGGGCTCGTTCTATTACAACCGCGCCTTCTCCCGTGATGTCATCCGGTTCAGCCTACGTGGTCGCTACGTGGCAGCGTGGACCACCCTGCAGGACGCCGTGTTGCAAGAGGTGGAGCCAGGGGACGCCACCATCCCCTGGAGGGGTGAGGGCCAATCAGAGATCGAGCTGGCGGTGGACGAGGGAGGGGTGTGGCTTCTGTACCCCGCTCTAGACCCCGAGGGGTTCCACCAGGAAGTGATCATGCTGAGTCGCCTCAACGCTCGCGACCTCCGACCCGAGGCCTCCTTCCGTACGGGGCTGAGGAGGCGTTACTACGGCAACACCTTCCTGATCTGCGGGGTTCTGTACGCCGTGGACAGCTATGACCGCGCCCACGCCAACGTTTCGTACGCCTTCGACACGCACACGCACACTCAGATGGTTCCACGCCTCCCCTTCTCATCCAACTACAGCCTCACTTCCCAGCTGGACTACAACCCCCTGGACAGGAAGTTGTACGCCTGGGATGACGGACACCAGGTCAACTATGACGTAATCTTCGCCTACTAAGCTTCCTGCTGGCCGTGTGGTAGGGGAAGGCATCGCTGCCCACAGGAAGGGAGGAAGGAGAGAGGGGTGTTCTGGGAAAAGTAGTTGTCAAAGTAAGTCATGAAGGTTTTGTAGTTTTTTAAATTTTTACTGTCTACGCAGTGCGTTGCTTTGCAGTTCAAATGTAACAGAGCATTTGACGGCGTTCTTGAAACGTCGGCGAGCTAATTTAACCCTCCTGAAATAAAGACTCAAAAGACACTCCGTGCATGAGGAAGTGTTTGACCAATCAGAGCGAGGAAGTGTTGACCAATCAGAGCACGGATGATGTTGTTACTGAAGACGAGACAGGAAGGAGAATGAAAGAGTTATGATGTGAAAAGATGAACTGATATATATATGGTGATTTATATCTGAGATGAGCAGAGCTCCTCGTGTTAATTTCCTTGTGATCGCTAACAGCCTTCACTGTATTTAACAGTACTGTACTGTACTATATTGTGTGGTACTGAACTTTACTGTGTGGTACTGTATTATATTGTGTAGTACTGTACTATGTTGTGTGGTACTGTACTATGTTGTTTGATACTGTACTATATTGTGTGGTACTGTACTATGTTGTGTGGTACTGTACTATATTGTGTGGTACTGTACTATATTGTGTGGTACTGTACTAATGGACTGTTCTGTGTATAACTAGTATTATCATATGGTGCTGTACTAGACTGTGCTATTATGTACTGTCCTGGACTATATTGTAGAGTATGGTACTATACTACACTGAGCTATATTATACCATATTATATTGCAGTGTGATTTTTTGATTTGTACAATGTTGTACAGTAATATACTGTAGCATGTTATATCGTACAATATCTTGTTCTTTAGCACATGCACTGCTAAGCTGGCCTTTTCTGTTGCAAAGCATTCATCCTGCAAGGTTTGACAAGGTGGTTCAAACTGCTTCTACTACTCTCTTGTATATACTGTAATTTATAATAAAAGGTTTGGTTTTTTTAACATCTGCATTTGCAGTTTAGGTAACACATTTATGGCAATTTAGGGATCTTTGCAAAGACAGAAAAAATGTCTGTCTGTTTGTATGGCAAGCAGATAGACACAGACAGATAGACAGGCAGATAGATAGACAGGCAGGCAGGCAGGCACACCGACAGGCAGGCAGACAGGCAGCCAGACAGGCACACAGACAGACAGGCAGACAGACAGGCACACAGACAGACAGGCAGGCAGGCACACAGACAGACAGGCAGGCAGGAACACAGACAGACAGGCAGGCACAGACAGACAGACAGGCAGGCAGACAGGCATACAGACAGACAGGCAGACAAGCAGGCAGACAGACATACAGACAGACAGGCAGGCAGACAAGCAGGCAGACAGGCAGACAGACACAGACATCATCATGTGGTGCAGAGAAATGTCTCCTCTAGTCTGGAAAGAAGGAGAGGCTGGTGGTAGCAGATGTAAATGACATCAGCAGCAGTTATATAAGCTGGAAGCACAGTATCCACACATGGTTAGGACAGACAGACAGGAAGCACAGTATCCACACATGGTTAGGACAGACAGACAGGAAGCACAGTATCCACACATGGTTAGGACAGACAGACAGGAAGCACAGTATCCACACATGGTTAGGACAGACAGACAGGAAGCACAGTATCCACACATGGTTAGGACAGACAGACAGGAAGTACAGTATCAACCCCTATACCCAGGTGAGACAGCTCTCCTCCTCCCCATCCCTCTCTCCTCCTCTCTATCCCTCTCTCCTCCTC
>BROE01000001.1:15593439-15603786 GCA_036571765.1 Plecoglossus altivelis
GAGGTAGAGAGATAGAGGAGATGTATATCGTCTGGGCATCGTAACTACCTAGGGGTAGATAAACACATGAATGGGAGTTTAAAGTTTATACTATTTCTAATGTTATTTCTAATTTAATTGGATAGCAATTTTATTCCTTTTATCTCAAGAGTAACTCATGAATCAATTATTTTTTGCTAATATTAGCATTGCCTCTTCATGAGAACCCAGCCTGTATTTCCAAGGTGAGATCAGGCAGGTGGGACGTGTTAGGGTGTGACACCTTCACATGTACAGCTGCTGGATTTAGAAGGTCATCCTGAGCTCAGGAATCAGAATTAAGCATTGTGAGCTGGACATGGGCCATGTCTGTGGTCTGTAATTGGCTGTGAGCTGGACATGGGCCATGTCTGTGGTCTGTGATTGGCTGTCAACTGGACATGGGCCATGTCTGAGGTCTGTGATTGGCCGTGAGCTGGACATGGGCCATGTCTGTGGTCTGTGATTGGCCGTGAGCTGGACATGGGCCATGTCTGAGGTCTGTGATTCGCTGTGAATCCCACCAGGTCCTTTGTCCTGTCTGGCAGAGTGTGTGAGGTCATCACCAGTGGCCAGGGCTTCATTAAAGATACTTTAATAGTTAAGAACACACAGCTACAGATGCGGTCAGAACGCTCGCAGACGTTCTAGAACCCCCAAGCCTGGCCATGACAGGAACGTGTTGTTCATCTAGTAAAACGCCACACCCCCGCTCTGACTGTGACGTCAACGCCTTCTCTCTGAACAGGTGCCGTGTTCTCTCCTTCACCCATTGGCTAGTCTGGGGGAACTTCCTGTACGTAGGAGGACTACTTCCTGTCTGGGTCGTAGGAGGTTTGGGAATCGCAGGAATTTTAATGAACTAATGAAACACATCCTAGGGACCATGTCCTCCTCCTCCCCTCTCCTCCTCCCCTCTCCCCCCCTCTCTCCTCCCTCCTCCCCCCCTCTTCTCCCCTCTCCTCCCCCCGGCCCAGGAGCTCTATATAAGACCCAACTGGGAACAGGGAGACAAAGCTGACCTTCCAGAAGAACTTTCCAGAAGAACTTTCCAGAAGAACCTTCTAGAAGGTAATTGTATTTCTCTACTTTTTTTCATTCATTTTCGATGACTATTTTATTTTATTTACTTATCTGTCTCTTTCTACATATCTTTTTCTATACTATCATCACCTCTCTCTCCGACACTATTTCCTCCCCCCTCTCTCTCTGTCTCTCTCTGTGTCTGTCTATCTCTGTGTCTGTCTCTCTCCGACACTATTTCCTCCCCCCTCTCTCTCTGTCTGTCTCTGTCTTGTTGTATCTCTCTCTGTCTCTTTGTGTCTCTCTCTGTCTCTGTCTGTCTCTCTCTGTCTCTCTCTCTCTCTCTCTCTCTCTCTCTCTGTCTCTCTCTCTCTCTCTGTCTCTCTCTGTCTCTCGCTCTCTGTGTCTCTCTCTGTGTCTCTCTCAGTGTCTCTCTGTCTGTCTGTCTATCTGTCTGTCTGTCTGTCTGTCTGTCTCTGTCTGTCTCTCTCTCTGACCATGTTTATTATGTAGATTGTAGTGTTGCATACGTGTTGTTTCACGGAGACTGATGATGTGATGATGCTTCCATAGTCTCCTTCCCTGCATCATCATGAACGCTTCCATCTTATTGGCTGTCCTGGTGGGGGCGTGTTCTCTGCTGACAGCCACCACAGCCCTCCCTGCAGGTCAGAGGTCACACAGAGTAGAATACAGTAGAGTACAGTAGAGTAACCTTGAGTAGAGTAGAGTGGTGAAGAGTATAACATAATATTGTTAACATTAAGACAATCTTTTCTGTCATCAATGTCTTGTTCTACAGTATGTTCATGTGTTTGTTTATGCATCTGTATTGTGTGTGTGTGTGTGTGTTTGTGTGTGTTTGTGGTGTGTATGCGTGTGTGTTTGTGGTGTGTGTGCGTGTGTTTGTGGTGTGTGTGAGTGTGTTTGTGGTGTGTGTGCGTGTTGTGTTTGTGGCGTGTTTGTGGTGTGTTTGTGCGTGGTGTGTGTGCGTGGTGTGTGTGTGTGTGTGCGTGCGTGCAGGAGAGTCATGCCAGGGACGTTGTGGTGAATCTTTCAAGCGAGGACAAGTGTGCGAGTGTGACCCAAACTGTGCACGCTTCGGAACCTGTTGCTACGACTACCAGAACCACTGTGGTATGTAGGATTGGACTATTGCTGTAAATGTGTTAGAGCGTGTTCGTGTGTGTATGTGTACCGTGTGTGTTCTGTGTGTGTACAGTGTGTGTATACTGTGTGTGTGTACTGTGTGTGTTCTGTGTGTGTATAGTGTGTGTGTGTACCGTGTGTGTGTACTGTGTGTGTACTGTGTGTGTACTGTATGTGTACTGTGTGTGTGAGTCTACTGTATGTGTACTGTGTGTGTGTGTGTGTACTGTATGTGTACTGTGTGTGTACTGTATGTGTACTGTGTGTGTGAGTCTACTGTATGTGTACTGTGTGTGTGTGTGTGTGTGTGTACTGTATGTGTACTGTGTGCGTACTGTATGTGTACTGTGTGTATACTGTATGTGTACTGTGTGTGTGTGTGTGTACTAACACAACTGTCCTGTGGCCCCTCCCACATCAGACAGGAAGTCTACATCAGACAGGAAGTCTGAAGAGACAGGGTTAAACAGCAAGCCCCCGAACAGTGAGAGTGAGGAGACCAGCCCAGGTAGGACACAGACCAGAACCAGACCAGAACCATGACTAAACACCTGGTCCAACAATCATCTCAAGTCCAACCTTGTCAGTATCTCTGCCTTACACTGCTGGCATATTGTGTTCCTGTGTGTGTGTTACTGTGTGTGTGTGTTACTGTGTGTGTGTGTGTATGTGTGTTCCTATCTGTGTGTGTATGTGTGTTCCTGTGTGTGTTCCTATGTGTGTTCCTGTGTGTGTGTGTGTGTGTTCCTGTGTGTGTATGTTCCTGTGTGTGTGTGTGTGTGTTACTGTGTGTTCCTGTGTGTGTGTGTGTGTGTTACTGTGTGTTACTGTGTGTTACTGTGTGTGTGTTCCTGTGTGTGTGTGTGTGTGTGTTTCTGTGTCTGTGTGTGTGTTCCTGTATGTGTGTGTGTGTGTGTGTGTGTGTGTGTGTGTGTGTGTGTGTGTGACAGATGCCAGCCCCTCTCCGTCTCCATACCAGTCATTTCCCCACCCAGAGGACCCTGGAATGTCCACCTCCTACAAGGAGTCTCCCCTGACCTCTGACCTCTCCCCCCTGACCCCTGACCTCTCCCCCCTCACCCCTGACCTCCACTCCGTGATTAACAGCTCCAGTGCCCCTGGGTCTTCAGCTACCACCAAAAAACCCAGCTCAGCAATGGAAGGTCAGGGTTCACAAACTGTCTAGAGAGTGGGAGTGTGTTGTCTAGAGAGTGGGAGTGTGTTGTTTAGAGAGTGGGAGTGTGTTGTCTAGAGAGTGAGAGTGTGTTGTTTAGAGAGTGAGAGTGTGTTGTCTAGAGAGTGAGAGTGTGTTGTCTAGAGAGTGAGAGTGTGTTGTCTAGAGAGTGGGAGTGTGTTGTTTAGAGAGTGAGAGTGTGTTGTTTAGAGAGTGAGAGTGTGTTGTCTAGAGAGTGAGAGTGTGTTGTTTAGAGAGTGAGAGTGTGTTGTCTAGAGAGTGAGAGTGTGTTGTTTAGAAAGTCTGGGAGTGTGTTGTTTAGAAAGTCTGGGAGTGTGTTGTCTAGAGAGTGAGAGTGTGTTGTCTAGAGAGTCTGGGAGTGTGTTGTCTAGAGAGTCTGGGAGTGTGTTGTCTAGAGAGTCTGGGAGTGTGTTGTCTAGAGAGTCTGGGAGTGTGTTGTCCACTCTCTTGTTCTCACTCTCTCCTTCTCCCACTCTCTCCCCCTTCTTAACCCCCTCCCTCTCCCCTTCTCTTTCTCTCTGTCTCTCTCTCTGTCTCTCTCCCTCTCTGTCCCTCCCTCTCTCTCCCTCTCCCTCTCTCCCTCTCTCTCCCTCTCTGTCCCTCCCTCTCTGTCCCTCCCTCTACCTCTCCCTCTCTCTAGCCCTGGGTGATGCTGCTGCCAGCCTCCTTCGGGGGACGCCCAACCAGAGAGGCCCTTCAGCGGGCACCACCGACCCTCAGAATACCTCCTCTCCTGGAGGTCCTCTGAACATCCAGATCACCATGTCCTCCCCCCAGAACCCTGGTCCCAAACCAGCAGCAGGCACCCTGAAAAAGCTAGCCCAAGCTCTTGCTGGTCCCAAACCAGCACCAGGTACCCTGGAAAAGCTAATTCAAGCTCTGGCTGAGGCAGAACCAGCACCAGGTACCCTGGAAAAGCTTGTACAAGCTCTTGCTGGTCCCATACCAGCACCAGGTACCCTGGAAAAGCTAGTTCAAGCTCTGTCTCAGTCCAAACCAGCACCAAGCATCATGGAAAAGCTAGCCCAAGCTCTTGCTGGTCCCAAACCAGCACCAGGTACCCTGGAAAAGCTAGTTCAAGCTCTTGCTGGTGCTAAACCAGAACCAGGTACCCTGGAAAAGCTAGCCCAAGCTCTTGCTGGTCCCAAACCAGCACCAAGCATCATGGAACAGCTAGCCCAAGCTCTTGCTGGTCCCAAGTCAGCACCAGGTACCCTGGAAAAGTTAATTCAAGCTATGTCTGAGTCCAATCCAGCCCCAAGCATCATGGAAAAGCTAGTTCAAGCTCTTGCTGGTCCCATACCAGCACCAGGTACCCTGGAACAGCTAGCCCAAGCTCTTGCTGGTCCCAAACCAGCAGCAAGCATCATGGAACAGCTAGCCCAAGCTCTTTCTGGTCCCAAACCAGCACCAGGCACCCTGGAAAAGCTAGTTCAAGCTCTTGCTGGTGCTAAACCAGCACCAGGTACCCTGGAAAAGCTAGCCCAAGCTCTGGAAGGAGCAGCCACTCAGACCAGCAGACCTGGTAAGATCAGAGCACACATGGTACTAACACAATGCCTGTCAGCTGCACGCCTGGACACTAGGACCTTAGAGCCAGTCTGGGGTGTGGTCAAGGACACGGACAGACACAGCTGGCAACACCTTAACATGTGCGTATCTGTGTGTGTGTGTGTCTCTCTGTGTGTGTGTGTGTCTCTGTGTGTGTGTATGTGTCTGTTTGTGTGTTCTACAGCTGCCAGCAGTCTTCCAGAATTGTGCAGTGATCAGCCAATCGACGGTCTCACTGTCCTCACCAACGGTTCCATCATGGTTTTCAAGGGTGAGTGAAAAGATGTGCTTGGTTGTGTACGTACAAAAGATGTGCGCGTGTTCTGTATGTACAAAGGATGTGCGTGTGTCTGTATGTATAAAGGATGTGCGTGTGTTCTGTCTGTATAAAGGATGTGCGTGGTTGTGTACGTATAAAGGATGTGTGTGTGTTCTGTACGTATAACGGATGTGCGTGTGTTCTGTATCTATAAAGGATGTGCACGTGTTCTGTATGTATAAAGGATGTGCATGTGTTCTGTATGTATATAGGATGTGCGCGTGTTGTGTATGTATAAAGGATGTGCGCATGTTCTGTATGCATAAAGGATGTGCACGTGTTGTGTACGTATAAAGGATGTGCATATGTTCTGTATGTATAAAGGATTTGCACGTGTTCTGTATGTATAAAGGATGTGCGCATGTTCTGTATGTATAAAGGATGTGCGTGTGTTCTGTATGTATAAAGGATGTGCGTGTGTTCTGTATGTATAAAGGATGTGCACGTGTTGTGTACGTATAAAGGATGTGCACGTGTTGTGTACGTATAAAGGATGTGCGTGGTTGTGTACGTATAAAGGATGTGCATGTGTTCTGTATGTATAAAGGATGTGCACGTGTTCTGTATGTATAAAGGATGTGCATGTGTTCTGTATGTATAAAGGATGTGCACGTGTTCTGTATGTATAAAGAATGTGCATGTGTTCTGTACGTACAAAGAATGTGCATGTGTTCTGTATGTATATAGGATGTGTGTGTGTTCTCTGGTATGTATAAAGTGATGTTGCACTGTTGGTGTACGTTATAAAGGCATGGTGCACGTTGTTGTGTACGTATAAAAGGATGTTCGCGTGGTTGCTGTACGTCATAAAAGGGTATTGTGCACGATCCACTATAGACCATTCCGCACATAAGCTTATTGATTAATTTCGTGGTAGCTCGCGGAGCCACCCCTCAAAACACCAAGGGCACTTGTGTTCTGTAATTGTGGAGAGTGAAGGAATGTGTGTGATGTTCTGTATGTTAAGGCATGTTACGTGTGTTACTGTACTCATGTATAATGGATGTGCACTTGTTCTGTATGTATAATTCTCTGGAGGCCTTGCCGTCCTGACCTTTGACCTTCAGGTGATAGCTTCTGGCTGGTTGACCCCATCACCAAGAGAGCAGGTCCAGCTCGCAGCATCTCCAACCATCTGGGTCTTCCCTCTCCCATCGACGCCGCCTTCACACGCCGCAACTGCCAGGGCAAGACCTACGTGATCAAGGTGGGACAACACAAAAGGAATGATTACGTAGTAGGTAAATGACGCAATGTGTTTGAACATGATTGCATTATGAATGTCGTCCATTCCCCTTCTCCACCTGCTCTTCCAGGGGGATCAGTACTGGAGGCTGGCTGATGGGGAGGTGGAGCCAGGGTTTCCTCAGCCTCTGGCCTCAGGCTTCGCTGGGCTAACAGGCAGCATCACAGCTGCCCTGGCCATCCCAGCCACTAGGAAGAGACCGGAGGCTGTGTACTTCTTCAAGAAGGGTGAGGGGAGGAGGGAGGGGGTCATCACATGACTATATGGAAGTCACATGATCATGACATCATCTTGTCCTGGATTGGACTGGTCTGGATTGTGAGCGTGCCCATCTCTATCTTTCCTCTCCCTCTCCTCCCCTTCACTTTCTCCCTCCTCTCTCTCACTCCCTCTCCCTTCCTTCTTCACTTTTCACTCCTCTCCCTCCCTCTCTCTCTCACTTTCTCACTCCTCTCCCTCCTTTTGATTCCTCTTTCCCCCCTCCCTCCTCCCTCCCTCCCCCATCCCTTCCTTCTCCCCTCCTCCTCTAGCCACTCAGCTCTCTCTTCCTCCTCCTTTGATTCTCTTCCGCCTCCCTTCTCACTCCTCTCCCCCTCCCCTCCCCCCCTCCGTTCCTCTCCTCTCCCTCCTCCCCCTCCCCTCTTCATATCCCCCTCCTCCCATCATCTCTCTCCATTCCTCCATCCCCTCCTCCTTCTCCCCTCCTCCCCCTCCCCTCTTCTCGCCCTCCTCCCATCACTCCATCTCCCTCCCACCCTCCTTCGCTTCTCCTCTTTCCTCCTCCTGCCCTAGGGGTAAAAATGCAGAAGTATTCCTTCTCCTCTGAAAGTGCTCCGTCTTGCAACAAGAAGTCCACCGCCAAGAGCCGCCGCACCCGTCAGGCGGGTAATGATGATGTCATAACTACTTTCCCAGATGGTCACAGTAGCTTAGCTAGCAGATGTTTCCATCCGAAGCGATGTGTTCAAACAGAGCATGCAGGCAGGACAAGCAGGAACTACAAGGGTTTTTAATGAGAAGTTGTTGTTAAACTCTCGTCTGGCTTCTTAAAAACTCTAAAAGTAAAACGATAATGACCTGACACTACTACGGAAGGGAGCTCTGTTGTTGTGAAATAAAATAGATTCTAACGCTTTTACGTATTTATATTTTTCAAACTAGCTTGAGCATTGCTCGTGACTTTTGGGTCTGAGTCAATGAAGCTCACCTGATTAAATCAGAGGTTGTGTTGTCGTTGCTGTTGTTGTTGTTGTTGTCAGAGGGTCACCTGGGTCTGGAGATCAACATCCAGACGTCTCTGAAGGGACTTCCTGCTCCCGTGACCGCTGGCCTCAGTCTTCCCAACCCCAGGAAGTCCGATGGATATGACTACTTCCTCCTCTCTGAGCGTGAGCATAACGATGACAGCTTCCTGTCTTCTGATGACAGCTTCCTGTCTTCTGATGACAGCTTCCTGTCTTCTGATGACAGGCGTTCCATTTGTCTTCTTTAGATGACGCTTCCTTGTCTTCTTTGATGACAGCTTCCTTGGCTCTCTCTTCTAATCTTTCCTGTTTTGCTTTTGAGAGCCTCTTGTTAGCTATACCTGTGTCTTTCTTAAAAACGTTAGATACTTGGACTGCTGTTTTGATATAAACCAATGTCTGCGTCTCTATTCGCGCTCCCTTCTTACACTCCTCCTCTTCTCCCCCCCCTCTCTTCCTCCCCTCCAGCTCTGTTCCTTCACATTCTCAAGATCTCAGGAGACCTGCCGTCTCTGTTGAAGCCACCTAGCAAGATCGTTGCCGGGGAAACCCGTGATAACCAGAACTCCATGCTCAGCTGGCTGAAGTGTGCCTAGAGCGCCCCCCAGTGGACACCCAGGAACTGCAGGCAGCAGCAGGAACGACCAGGACCTCTCTCTCTCTCTCATATCATACAACATAATCAATAATATATTAGGCAAACACAAAAACAACTAACCATTACTCCTCCAAAGCGCTGATTACAAACGCTCTGTTTGTTTTGACAGCAACTTATTGATTATCATTATTAGGTAGCAGGAGAAAAAGCCACAGAAACCATTCTAGATGGGGAGAGCGCAACGCTGATGATTGTGTCGAGGCGTCGGGGCGCAGATATGTGTGACCATCTGACATACAGAGAGGTTCCCGCGTCCGTGAAGGGGACTCTTCCTGTGCGCAAACCCTACACCTGGACGGAGGAGCGCGCGCGTAGAGGAGGAGCGGAGAAGTGAGGAGAAGAGGAGTAGCGGTGAATTAGTCATGATTTTCAGCGAAGCTCGTAGTCCTTCTGTGGTATCAGGCTGTTGCCTGCTCGTACCTCAACATGCTAACATAGACATGCTAAACATAACATGCCAACATAACATGCTAACAATAACAATACGTCAAAGTTAGATAACATGCAATCTATTGCGCACATGACATACAACATGCTAACATAACATGCAACATGACATGCAACATGACATGCAACATGACATGCAACATGACATGCAACATGACATGCAACATGACATGCAACATGCGAACATGACATACAACATGCTAACATGACATGCAACATGCTAACATGACATGCAACATGCTAACATAACATGCTAACATGACATGCAACATGACATGCAACATGACATAACGAAAAAATGGCTAAGTGTTCAGTCGACACTGTTGTATCTCTCTGCTTTACAAGAGAGTTCTTGTGTTTTCATCCTAATAAACATCCTTCTATACTACCTGGGTCTCCATGCTTCTGATGGTGTACTGTGATTGTGTGTGGATTCTTCCTTTGTGATTGTTTTGAATGTATCTGTGTGTGTGTGATGTGTCTCTCGCTGTGTACTTGCTGTGTGTGTGTGTGTGTACCTCTGCGTATGAGGGTGCGTGCTCCTCTAGCTCCTTGTCGCCGACCCGTGTTTTCGAGTCACATGGGGTGGCAAGCTTGGCACCTCAAGTCTGGTCTCTTCGCCACTGACAACCGTGGCTAGGGCGATCCACTGCTTGGTGCTCGAGACAGAGAACACACCCCGTCAACACGCTCTCTGCTATGTGTGGTGCTGTGTGCTGTTTGTGTCATGATTGAACATGGCTGTGGGGCTGGTGCTGAGGGACAGGCTGTGGTGTGTGTGAGGTGTGTTATGCTGAGTGTGTGTTGTACTGACCAGGGCTCCTGCCTGGTGGAGCGGCCAGCGCTCGTCGGTGTCTCTGTCGTGTGCTGTGTGTACCTGACCAGGCCCTGGACTGGGGTGGAGGGCCAGGCTGTTGGTGTGTGTTCGTGTGTGTGTTGTGCCCCTGTACTGACCAGGCTCCTGGCTGGTGGGGGGCAGGCATGTGGTGGCACCTCGCTCCTGTTGTGTGTGTACTGAGCCAGCTCCTGGCTGAGTGGGAGGGGCAGGCCTGTGGGTGTGTGTGTTGTTTGTGTGCTCGCTGTGTGTGTGTGCTTGCCACGGCCTCCTGGCTGGCTGTGAGGGCAGGCCTGCTGGTGTGTGTGTGGGTTGCTGGTGTGTGTGTGTTGATGTGTGTGTGTGTGTGTACTGACCAGGCTCCTGGCTGGTGGAGGGCAGGCTGTGGTGTGTGTGTGTGTGTGTGTGTGCTGTACTGACCAGGCTCCTGGCTGGTGGAGGGCACTGGTAGCTTGAAGACAGGGCGGCACTGGTGCTGTGAATTGCACGTGGTGTAGGTGTGAGGTCATGTGTGGTGTGTGTACTGACCAGGCGTGCGCGTGTGACTGGGGGGGAGAGTCGAGGGGGCGATCTAGTGGTGTGTGTGTGTGTGTGGGCATGGTATTGCGTGCCATGAGGCTGCGCTACGTGCCTGGTGTGGAGGGGCAGTGCCATTCCAGGGT
>BROE01000001.1:15630463-15637963 GCA_036571765.1 Plecoglossus altivelis
ACACACACACACAAGCTCATTACACACACACAGAGACACACACACAGAGTCACAGTTGAGACTGACCTTGTACAGGTTGGAGAGCTTGATGTTGGAGTTGAGCTCATTATTAAACTTCTCTTCCATCACACTTTGCTGATCCTTACACTGCAGGAGGGAGACAAGAGGGAGAGAAAGGGGACTTAATTTCCAACCGCAGTGGTGTAGAGTGGTGTAGGGTGGTGTAGGGTGGGCATGGTATAGGCTGAGCGTGGTGTATGGTGGTGTAGGGTGGTGTAGGGTGGGCGTGGTGTAGGGTGGTGTAGGGTGGTGAGTGTCGTGTTCGAACCTCCTTGAGTTTGGTGAGCAGGTCTTCAGCTCGTTTCTGATGA
Organism: Plecoglossus altivelis; assembly: GCA_036571765.1. NCBI lineage: Eukaryota > Metazoa > Chordata > Actinopteri > Osmeriformes > Plecoglossidae > Plecoglossus > Plecoglossus altivelis. The sequence continues at coordinate 15,630,835 of BROE01000001.1, forward strand.
GCATCACTGCTCTGCTGTAGACTGGAGACCTGCCCCTCCAGCCTGGTCACCTGGAGAACAGCTTAGTGGTTAGAGCATCTGACAGCAACACCAAGAGGTCACAGGTTCAAACCCCACACACACGTCACATTGAATGAAATCTTCTGCTGAGTGACTACATCATTATAATGCATCATAGGATGCAGTATATAGTTATAGCAGTATATAGTTATTAAAGTATTCATGTAGATGATCCCCTGCCACAGCCGAAAGCAGCCGTGTGATTGGCTGGAAGGGTCACCTGGCTCTGACTGTTGTCCAGACTACAGCGTAACTCCAGTAACTGTGTGCCGGTCTCCCTGGAAACGGCCAGCAGCTGGTCAGTCTTGTTCTGCAGCTCAGAGTTCAGCCAGGAGATCTGAGTCTGCAGAAGCTCCTTCTCCTGCTCCACACGCCTCTCACGGTGCTACACACACACACACGCACGCACGCGGGCACGAACACGCACACACACGCGCACACACGCGCACGCACACACACGCACACACACGCACACACACACACACACACACACACAGACACACACACACACACACGTATGCACGTCAGAGGGATGCGTGTGTGTGTTTTTGAGTGTGTGTTCGCTGGGTATGAGTGTGTGTGTGTGTTTGCTGGGTATGAGTGTGTGTGAGTGTGTTCGCTGGGTATGAGTGTGTGTGTGTGTGTGTGTGTTAGTGAGTGACTGTGTGTGTGATTGTGTGTGTGTGTGATTGTGTGTGTGTTAGTGAGTGTGTGTGATTGTGTGTGTGTGTGTGTGTGTGTGTGTGCACAGCCTCACCTGGATGGACACTTCAGAGGACTGGATCTCATCCAGTTTAAGCTGAAGCTCCACCTTGGCAGAGTTGGTCTCCTGAAGCTTGACATTCAGACGCTGCACATCCTCTGGACAGACAGAGTGAGACAGAGTGAGACACAGAGAGAGAGACAGAGTGAGACACAGAGAGAGACAGAGTGAGACACACAGAGAGACAGAGTGAGACACACAGAGAGACAGAGTGAGACACGCAGAGAGACAGAGTGAGACACGCAGAGAGACAGAGTGAGACACGCAGAGAGACAGAGTGAGACACAGAGAGACAGAGTGAGACACACACAGACAGACAGACAGACAGACAGACACACACACACTCACCTGTAAGGTTCTCCACCTCCTGAGTCTTCTTCTCCAGCAGTCGTGCCAACTCTCTCCTCTCTGCCTCGATCTCATACCTGGCCTTGGTCTGGAACACACACACACACACGTCAGACTGACCCTGGTCATACAGAACATTTTAGAGAGAGACAGACCAAACAGAAAGAGAGAGAGACAGACAGAAACAGAGACAGACAAACAGACAGAAATAGAGAGAGACAGAAACAGAGAGAGCAGACAGACAGAGAGAGACTGACAGAAACAGAGAGAGATAGAGAGACAAAAACTGAGACAGAGACAGACAGAAACAGAGACAGACAGACAGGGAGACTGACAGACAGAAAAAGAGAGAGACATACAGGGACACTGACAGACAGAAAAAGAGAGACAGACAGGGACACTGACAGACAGAAAAAGAGAGAGACAGACAGGGACACTGACAGACAGACAGAGAGAGACATACAGGGACACTGACAGTGGGGAGACAGACAGAGAGAGACATACAGGGACACTGACAGTGGGGAGACAGACAGAGAGAGACATACAGGGACACTGACAGCAGAGTCTCACCTGCACCGCTGGTTTCTCCTCGACTGGTTCCACATCAACACCTTTCAAACTGCTCAGTTCCTCACCTGCAGACACACACACACACACACACACACTTAGCTGCTGCCTGTACACACACACACACACACACGAAGCTGACGGCTAGCTCGCGGACTTACTGAGTATTCGGTTCTGCTCCTTGAGGGTCTGGACGTCGCGCGTGTGCGCCACAATCTGCTCGAGACTCTCCGCCAGTCGCTTTTCCACGTCAAAGTACTGCTGCTCTGTAGACATGGAGACGCAGACGAGCAAGTTACAGAGTGGTGTAGCTAGCAAGGTTTGCTCATCTAAAAGTTGTTCAGTTGTGAACATGCTCCAGCACGCTGAATATGATCGCTGCCCTGCCATCCACTGGTGGCACACCAATTGATAGACTATATAAATACACTCAATGAAACTAACTTAGCAAGAGCTAGCCTACGCTCAAAGACGGAAACTTAGCATGAGAGCTAGCTTCCTATCAATGACGCTAACTAGCATAAGCACGTAGTAGCCGAGCTTTCTATCGCGGCGTGGTTTGTGTATGACTCTAACACACGCAGGCTAATTTATGTGATTCTTTTTAATTTGCACAGCTAGCGTCCTCGCTTGAAAGCTAACAGGCTACAACCACAGTCCAGTAGTGTGCGTACTTACCACAGTCCGCCTTGAACCGCTCATGCTGGACCTTGAGCGAGTCGTTTTCGTTCTGCACGTCCGTAAGGAACTTCTCTAGCTTGTTCTGAGTCGCCTTCGGGATTTTATTCAACTCTGGCCGTTCCAAAACCCGAAGCAGGATGGCCGCCATCTCCCTAAATGCTCTCAAAACAACCGTGACTATCAGAAAGTTATCTAGCAGTGGCTAGCAGAAGCTAGCTAACTATCAGTAGCGGCTAGATTCGAACTGTGATCCACAAGAAAAAACATTAAAGTCTAGGTCTGAGCTGCTGTCGTCACCATTATGCGACCGTCATCGCTGATCTCGTTTGTAATATCGCGTGGTTTGGCGCAGGCGACACATAGCCTAGACGACGTAATCATAAGCGTAGTGCTACTCACCAATCATTCAGGTACAACAACCCTTTCTGGGATACGAAACGTATTTTGAAACGTTTTCCTGATTTAACCACGCATTTAATTGTAAATATCTGCTATTGTTTAAAACGCCGTGTCTACGGCAATCTAACCCTTTTCCGTTAGCATGTTAGCCAACTGCCGGTGAAGTTTTCTGTATCGGAAGATGTGTCAATTGTGGATGACTAGCTTCTAGTAACAGCTGCACTGCTAGAGTGACTGTGGAGCTGCCGTTACTGTTTAAATACCTGCTTCGTGCAATGACAGGGTTAAAAATGGTTATCCATCAAATCATTTATTTTTCACCATGAATCGTGAGTTATGTGGAGGAAAATCTTAGCATATCTTTCCTCTGCGGTGATGTTTCGTATCTTCTCGTGACCTGCTGTGCTGGACAGTCTCTACCTGTCACAGGTGTGTTGATGTTCTCCTCGCTTGTGTTCCTGTGACGTCAGGTTCTCCCCTGTGCGGGTGCAGACAGCTGAAGATGGGGCGTGGCTACATTGTGGAGGAGAAGGTCCAACAGTACCTGTTCAACCTCACAGGTGCAGGAGCGACCACTGTGACTGGACTGCTGATCGGACAGGTAGCTGTGTGTGTGTTCTGTGTGTGTGTTCTGTGTGTGTGGTGTGTGTTCTGTGTGTGTGTGTGTGTTCTGTGTGTGTGTGTGTGTGTGTGTTTGGTGTGTGTTCTGTGTGTGTTCTGTGTGTGTGTTCTGTGTGTGTTCTGTGTGTGTGTGTGTGTGTTCTGTGTGTGTGTGTGTGTGTGTTCTGTGTATGTGTGTGTGTGTGTGTGTGTGTGTGTGTCCAGTCAGATAGCAGAGCTTCACCACTTGTCAACTTAGAATACACGTCTGTGAGAAGCTGTTGGACGTTGTCAGTCTGACTCCTTACCTGAGCGCCACCCTATTGTCAGAGCGCCCCCCAGAGGGACTACGTGGTACTGGCGGCCCGGACACCTCCCAGGGATCAGACCGCAGAGGGGCGGGGCCAAGAGTCCAACGCCACAGCAGCTGGAACGTCATTGGGCGATGAGCCGGATGTTGAATGGGTGTCTGAGCACGCCCGTCAGGTGAGGCTGCGGTGATGTCACACCAGGATGATGTCAGCAGGATGTGACCTCAGACAGGGTGGTAACCAGGAAGTGTGTCCAGGTCTCCAGGATGTTGCCGGGGGGCTTGTCTGTAGTGGGCGTGTTCCTCCTCACCCCCCCCGAAGCTAAGGAGGCGCAGAACACGCTTAGACGGGTACACACACATACACACACACACACACACACACACTCACACACACACACTCACCCACACAACACACACACACATCTCACAAACACACATACACACACTCAGCACACACACACACACACACACACATACACTACACACCACACACACACCTTACTCACACACACACACATACACACACACATTCACACTCACACTCCACACCACACACTCACATCTACACACACACTCCACACCACACACACTAGCCATACACACACTACACACTCACACACACACACACATACACACACACACACTCACATACACTCACTTACACACATATACACACACACACTCACACATACATACACACGCACACACACACTCACATACACATACACACACACACACACATGCACACATACACTCATACATACACATACATACGTTCTCCCCTGTTTGTGTGTAGCTGGTGTTTGCAGTGGACAAGCTGATCTCTCGCTGTCGTCTGTGGAGCCTGTCAGACGATGATGTCACGGACAGAGTCACACTTCACATCTGCTCCACAACCAGGAAGTATCCTTGAGTGCTACGCTCTGATTGGCCAAAACAAGGTAGGCAGCGAGGGATAACGACGGTCCAGGGTCAGAGGTCAGGGGTCAGTCGCGACACCAGGAGAGATTCTTTAACTCTTCACCTCCAGAATGGTCTGTAGAACGTTTGATGTAGGAGACCCAAAGGTATGTGTATCACCTCTCCTCACCTCTCCTCACCTCTCAACCATCACCTCTCCTCACCTCTCCTCACCTCTCCTCACCCTCACACCATCACCTCCTCAGCCCTCTCCTCATCACCATCACCTCTCTCACCTCTCAACCACTCTCCTCACCTCTCCTCACCTCTCCTCACCTCTCAACCATCACCTCTCCTCACCTCTCAACCTCACCTCTCCTCACCTCTTCTCATCTCTCCTCACCTCTCCTCACCTCTCCTCACCTCTCCTCACCTCTTCTCACCTCTTCTCACTCTCTCACCTCTCCTCACTCTCCTGGCGCCTCCTCCTCACCTCACCTCACCTCTCCTCACCTTCCCGCTCTCCTGCCTCTCCTCACCTCTCCTGAGCCCTGTGATTGGTTGTTGCAGAGCTCAGCCAAGCCTGCAGATTGGAAGCCCCAGGCAGGCGTGTGTGTGTCGTGGCCCGTGGTGACGTGTCGTGTGGGTGTGGATCTGCTGTTTCCCCTGGCAACCACACTCTCTCCTGGGGATGTGGAGCGCTGCGTGAAGGTCAGAGGAACACACACACGTGCCCACGCTTACACACTCACACACACACACACACACGTGCCCCGCTACACACTCCCATCACATTCACACACACACACTCACACACGGCACACACATGTTCACACTGAAGCACTCACACACACTCACATGTTCATACTGAAGCATACACACACAGCTCACACTCTGTGTGTTGTGTGTGGTGTGTCAGGCAGGGCTCCAGTCCTGGGCCCAGCAGGTAGAACAAGGTGTGTGTCTGCTGAATGGCAGATTGATGTCTGACGACTCAGAAGCTAGGAGGAGAGGAGGAGGGGAGGAGTAAGAGTGTGTGTGTGTACATGACCATGTGTGTGTGTGTACACCAGTGTGTGTGTGTGTATGTATTCTGTGTGTGTGTGTTTCATAAACTGAAATACTTCTGTGTGTGTGTTTACCTGATTCTACCTGTGTGTGTGTGTATTTGCGTGTGTGTGTTGTGTCTTTCTGTTGTGTCTCTGTGTGTGTATGGTCTGTGTTGTGTGTTCTGTGTGTTTGTTCTGTCTGTGTGTGTGTGTGTTCTGTCTGTTGTGTGTGTTTCTGTGTTCTGTGTGTGTTGTGTGTGTGTGTGTGTGTGTGTGTGTTAGAAGAAGAAACCATGAAGGCGTGGTCCAGTCAGGACCCTTCCAAAGGGCTCAATCCTGGTGTAAAACGTGTTACATCAAACTTGTTTACCATGGTTACACATATTTACTTTTTGCATCCTAATCGCCTTTTGGTTCTATACACAGTCGCGTGTGTGTTGTCTGTGTGTTGTCTGTGTGTGTTGTGTGTGTCTGTGTGTCCTGTGTTCTGTGTGTGGTGGTGTGTGTGTGTGTGTGTGTGTGTGTGTGTGTGTGTTGTGTGTTGTGTTGTTGTGAGAGAGCAGGTGTGACTCCCCTCCAGAGCCAGGCCCAGTCCAGGTGGAGGTGTGTGGGGGCGTGGCCAGGCTGGGGGGCGTGGTCAGCTGCACTTGGCCTCACCTTCTCCTCACCTTCTCCGACCTTCAACCATGCAGCATGCTCCTCACCTTCCTCACAACGCATCACCGTCTCCTCACTTCTCCACCTTCACGTCTCTCACGCTCTTTCTCATCTCTCCTACCTCTCACTCAGCCTCTCTTTCATCTCTCCTCACGCTCTCGCACCTGTTCTCACCTCGTTTCTCACTGCACCGGTCTCCTCAGCCTTCGTCACCGGTTATTCCTCACGTCGTTCTTCATTCTGCTCACGCTCTCCTCATCTCCTTCACTCGTGCCTGCCTCTTTTTATGCTCTCCTCGGCCTCTCCTGCATCTCTCCACTCCTCACTTGCCTCGCCTCTCTCACCTCTCCTCACCTCTCCTGAGCCCTGTGATTGGTTGTTGCAGAGCTCAGCCAAGCCTGCAGATTGGAAGCCCCAGGCAGGCGTGTGTGTGTCGTGGCCCGTGGTGACGTGTCGTGTGGGTGTGGATCTGCTGTTTCCCCTGGCAACCACACTCTCTCCTGGGGATGTGGAGCGCTGCGTGAAGGTCAGAGGAACACACACACCGCACAACGTGTCAGCTGTTACACAGCTCATACAGCAACACAAACACGACGGTGCACACGGCGTTACACATGCTCACACAGCACTGCACAGAACCGAAAAAAGAAAAACACTCACCACGCACGAGCATGTTCATACTGAAGCAGACACAACACACATGTTTCATGAACTGAAGGCTACAACATCTCACACTCTGTGTGTGTGTGTGTGTGTCAGGCAGGGCTCCAGTCCTGGGCCCAGCAGGTAGAA
>BROE01000001.1:15643261-15653755 GCA_036571765.1 Plecoglossus altivelis
GTGTGTGTGTGACTGCTTAGCATGTGTGTGTGTGTTTGTGTGTGATTGTTTAGCGTGTGTGTGACTTATTAGCGCGTGTGCGTGTGTGACTAAAGAGCATGTGTGCACACACTATCTATCTCTGCCTGTGACTACTCAGTGTGTGCGTGTGTGTGTGTACTCAGTGTGTGTGTGTACTCAGTGTGTGTGTGTGTGTGTGTGTGTGTGAACTCAGTGTGTGCGTGTGTGTACTCAGTGTGTGTGTTGTGTGTGTACTCAGTGTGTGTGTACTCAGTGTGTGCGTGTGTGTGTGTGTGTGTGTGTGTGTACTCGGTGTGTGTGTGTGTCCTACTCGACCTGGGCCCCCCCCTCCTCCTCCTCGTCATCAGGGCAGGTCTGCTCCTTGTCAGGCAGCAGGCCGTACTCATTCAGGAAGGCCTCCACATCTGTGGCGAAGAACTCCTCGTTCAGGTGCTTCGTCACGGCAACGAAGTTGCCCAGCAACTCCCCGGCCTTGTACACCAGAAGGGTCGGCAGCACGTCGTCAGGGAAACGCTCGCCGGCTCCCGTGGCGACCGCCGTGATGCGGCAGAACTTGACGCTGGGGTACTCTGTAGCCAGACAGTCCAGGCAGGAGTTGAGCTCCTCGCATCCTGAGACCCCGTCCACGTAGATGTGGACGATGACCAGCGTGAGGCGGTGTTCCTTCTCGATCACCTCCAGGAAGGCGTCGCCGCTGGCCAGCTCGTGGACCGTGTCGAACTTTGGCCCGAAGCTGAGACGCTCGTGCATGTCCTGCATGCACTGCTTCCTGTAGCGACGAAGGCAATGCTCATCCTCTTCCTGGATCAACTCATACTCCTGAGCACTCATCTGGGGAGGAGGAGGGGAGGAGGAGAGGGGAGGAGAGGAGGGAGGAGGAGGAGAGAAGAGGGGAGAGGAGAGTGGAGGAAAGAGAGGAGCAGAGAGGAGAGGAGGAGTATAAGATGCGGTGTGATGCTCATTTGTGTGTTTGGTGTGTTGTGGTTGAGATGTGCACCTGTGTGTTGAACATGTGGTTGTGGTTGAGATGTTGTGCACTTGTGTGTTCAACATGTTGTGGTTGAGATGTGGTGCACTTGTGTGTTGAACATGTGCTTGTGGTTGAGATGTGCACTTGTGTGTTGAACATGTGGTTGTGGTTGAGGCACCTTGCGGTTGAGTTTGTCTTTGAGCTCGTCGTTCTGAGGGTTGGACATCTGTCTGAGCAGCTCTCGTTTACTGGGAGGTAAAGTCTGATCAACACTGTCCAGCTTGAACCTGCGCCAGTCATTTATGACTCCTTTAGGACCTGCTCACACACACACAGACACAGACACACACAGACACACAGACACACACATAGACGCATAGACACAGACACACACACACACAGACACACACACACACACACATAGACACACACACATAGACACACAGACACATACATAGACACACACACACATACACACACACACACACATAGACACACACACACACGCGCACACATACACACACATAGACATTAACACTTCAGACAGTCATTAACATAGTCTTTCTACACTCCCTAACACACACACACATACACACACACTCACACACACACACACTCTCTCACACTCACACATAGACATAAACACTTCAGGCAGTCATTAACATAAACAGTAATTAACATTACCAGTCATTCTACATTCCCTCACACACACACTCTCAGACATAAACACTCAGAACAGTCATTAACATTAAGTCATTATACACTCCCTCACACACACACACATACACACACACTCTCTCCCTCCCACACTCTCACCTGTCTTCACCTGTCTTCACACACACACTCACCTGTCTTCACCTGTCTTCACACACACACTCACCTGTCCTCACACACACGCTCACCTGTTCTCACAAACACTCACCTGTCTTCACCTGTCTTCACACACACTCTCACCTGTCTTCACCTGTCTTCACACACACACTCACCTGTCTTCACCTGTCTTCACACACACTCTCACCTGTCTTCACCTGTCCGCACACACACACACACCTGTCCTCACACACACACTCACCTGTCTTCACCTGTCCTCACAAACACTCACCTGTCTTCACCTGTCTTCACCTGTCTTCACACACACACTCACCTGTCTTCACACACACACTCACTGTCTTTACGCTTGTCTTCGACGGCTGTCTGCACACCAACTTGGCCTCCCTGTCTTTCACCTGGGTTCACACACACAGGGGGTGTGGGGGGGGTGTGGGGGGGGGGGGGTGGGGGTGGGGGGGTGTGGGGGGGTGGGGGTGTTGTGGGTGGGTGGGGGGGGCAGCACCTGTCTCACACACACCGCTCACGTGGCTGTTGCTCGACAAGCACATGTCATCTTGTGGTTTCATCCGTCTTCGGACACAAGCTGGGCTACCTGTCTTGCCACCTGTCGCCTCACACGACCTCTCAGCTGTCTTGCACCTGTCCCGTCACACACCACAGTGGGGTGAGCCTGTTCTCACACACACGCTCACCTGTCTCACCTGTCCTGGAGCACAGCACACGGCCTGTCCTGGCACACACGCCATCGTTCACCTGTTCTTCCGACCTGGTCCTCACCGAGCACGAGTGTGGCGCTCGGACACACAGGGGTGGGGGGGGGGGGCTTCGTGGCATGTCTTCACGCTGTCCGTGCGAGACCGAGCTCTACCTGTCTTCATTGTCGTCAACACACTGGACCTGTCTTACTGTCCGGCACACGCTCTACCTGTCTTGGCACCTGTCTCGACAGCACAGTGGGGGGGGTGCCATGGTGGTGGGGTGTGGGGGTGACAGCTGTCCTCACACACTAGCCTCGCACGGCTGGGTTGCAACGTCCAGGCGCCCTCTTGCTCCTGGGGTCGGGCTAGGGGCCTGAAGGATGTTGTGGGGCACTCAGAATGAGTAAACAAGATCAACTTCTGTGAATCTTCTCGGTACGGTGGTGTATGGACGGGGGCAAGCTCCGGGTACGGGTGGTTATGGGAACCATGAGCTGTCCTCGTACGGTGTTGGGTGTATGGGCGGGAACGCAAGCTCGCCTCTACGGTGGGTTTATGGCAACCAACCTGGCTCTCCGGTGGGTTAGGGGCAAACCAAGGCCCCTTAGGGTGGTGTATGGCAAACCCGAACCTCCGGGGAACGGGTGGTCATGTGGCGAACGGTGCAACTGCCTGATACGGTGGTGATGGCAAACTCAAGCTCCTCTAGGTGTGGTTACATGGTGCAACCAACCTCCTCGTAGCCGGTGGTTATGGCAACGGAAGGCTCCTCTATTCGGTGGTTAGTGGCAGGGAGGCCAAACCGTGCCTCTACGGGTGGGGTTCGGGGGGCTGACCGGGACCATGTTAGGGTGTGGTGTGGTGGTGGGTTCGCATATTACTGGGGGTGGGAAGCATTCGGGTGACACATGAACAGGGGATCGTTCCGTGGTGGGTAATAGGTAGGTCCTGCGTACAGGCCGTGCCTCCCGGTGCGGCTGAAGACACTACCAGCTCTCAGAAGGCCTCTCTCTCTGGGGAACGCTGAAGACACGACCAGCTCTCAGAAGCGCTGCGTTGCCTGGTGACGTGAACACACAGTGGGCCGAGCCTCGGGGTCAGAAGCCTGCTCCTTGTACGGGTGAAGACACAGGCCAGGCTCTCAGAAGCTGAATCCCTCTGGCCTGAAGGGACACAGGGGGGCAGGGCTTTCTCAGAAGCCTGCTCTCTAACTGAAGACGGGCACCGAGCTGTCAGAGGAGGTGCCTCTGTGTGATTGTGAGAACCGTTGTTCTGTGGTTAAGGGCAGTTGTTGTAAATAAGTTGGGTTTTGAACCAACGGTTTAGGAAAGCTGCGAGCGAGCAGAAGGAATGGTGGTAGACAACGGAGGGTTGAGTGTTGGAGGGTGGCTTGTGAGATACCGGTCTTGAGTGGTTCTCTACATTACCGGGGACCGCCGGCTCCGTCCCCACGGGGCTAATGGGGGGCTATGGAGACTGACTGTAGTGTGTCCACATTTACCAACGACTCGTGCGGCTCGGCTCGCTCACGCTAATGGCTATGAAACTGGACTTTGTGTGTTCCACAGTTACCAAGGGACGGGTTGGGCCGCTGCTCCCTGCCGCTAAATTGCATGAGGAACTTGACTGTAGTGTTCCTACATTATCAATCACCTGCCGCTCGGGGTCGGCCTCAGCTGGAATGTATGGGAGAACTCGAACTTGAGTGTTTCTTACATTACCGAACACCGGCGGGGGCGCTCCGGCGTCCCTGAGGCCTATGTGAACTGAGAACCAGTTGCGAGCTGAGTGTTGCCTGAGCATTACGGAACACCCCGCTCCCGTCGCCTCTAGGGTGTGTCAGTGCACACAAGCAGATGACCTCCAGCATAGTAGGAATAGGATAACTGGCCTAGGCCCGGGGAGTTTTTGGTTTGAGAATATCGTGAAGCCTGTGCAAGAAGCAAGGTCAGTCGGATCGTATAAACCTCTATAGGATCCATGGCTAATGTGGATCACTTGGCGCTTGGGCTCGGTCACTGCCAGGCTCTTGGTCTCTCTGTCGGTGGTTCTCGTTTCTCTCTCTCTATGGTCTCTCTCGGGTGTCTCTCTTTCTCTCTCGGCCTCTGTCTCTCTCGTCCTCTCCTCGTGGGTTGGCGGTCTCTGCTCGTCGGTCATGTCTCTGCTGTCATGTCTCTGGTGCTTCGTCTTTCTCGTATTGTGTCGTGCCTCTCGTCTCTCTATGTGGTGTGCGTGTGGGTCTCTCTCGGTCGTCTCGTCTCCTAGGTGGTCTTCTCTTCTCTCTCGTCTTGTTATGGGTCTGTGTGTCTGCTGTCTTTCGTCGTCTCTCGGTCGCTGTGGGGGCTCGTGGTCTCTCTCGTCGTGGGCGTGGTTTCTCTCTCTTCTTCGTGCCTTCGCTGGCATCTATGTCGTCGTCTCTGGTCGTGGACTCGTGGTTGCTCTGCTCTCGGTCCTCTCGTCTTCATCCGTCTTTCTCTCCTTCTCTCTCTCTGTCCTCCCTCTCTCTCTCTCTTCTCTCTCTCTCTGTCGCTTGGCTGCTCTCTCGTCTCGGTGGTCTGGGGTTGCTTGTCGGTGTCGCCCGTGCGTCGGTGGTCGTGGCTTTCGTGCGGTGTCTTCCTCTCGTCTCTCGACTCATGTCTCGTCGGTCTTGCTCGGGGTCTTCTCTCTCTTTCTTCTTTGTGGGTGTGTCGGTCTGGTCTGGTTCTCTCTTTTCTCTCTTCTGTCTGTCTCTCGTCTGTCTGTCTGTCTCTGGTCTCTGTCTCTGTCTCTCTCGTCGTTGTTCTCTGTCGGGTTCTCTCGTCTAGTGGATGTGGGTAATGGGGGTTGGTAAGGGTGAGGAGGCTATGGGGTGTCCGGTCTCTCTCTCGTCTCTGCTCGTCTTCCGAGCCGTGCTCGTCTCTCTCTCGCTTGCTCTCTGTCTCTCTCTCTGCTCCCTCTCGGGTGTCCACTCTCTATGCGGGGGGTGGTCCGTGCTGGCTTAGGCTTTCTCGTCGCGTGGCGTGCCTGGTTTCTCTTCTGCTCTCTGTGTGTCGTCTGCGGTCGGGGTCGCTGTTTCGTGTCTCGTCGGGGTCTGTCTCGTCTGGGGTTGTCGTCTCTCCTGTGTCTCTCTGGTCTGTTTGTCTCGTCGTGGTTGTCTCTCTGCTTTCGTGCTGTCGTGCGGGTCGTTTTCGTGTGTTGCGCGTGCTTGCGTGTGTTTACTCTGCTGTGGTGTGGTTTTCCTGCGTCGTTGTGGGTGTCTCGTTCTGTTGACTGGGTGTTGCTTCTTCGCTGTTACTGGGCTCGCTGGTTTCGTCTCGGTGCTCCGTGTCGTTGTCTGTCTGTCTCTCTCTGGTCTCTTTCTCTCTGTCTGTGTGTAGTCTCGCGGTCCTCTGTTCTGTGGTTGTCTCTCTTTTCTGCTCTCTCTTCTCTCTCGTCTCGTGGGTCTCTTGTCTCTCTCTCTCTCGTGGTCTCTCGTTCCTGGTCTCTCTCTCTCTGACCCCCTGTTAATTCTTCTGAGTTCTGTCAGATCCGGTGTTACGACTAGGTGCTAACTAAGTGCGTGGAGGCGTGTGCACGTTTGGCGTTGGGGCGGCTGGGGTGTGCACGGGGTGGGTGGTGCGTGTGCCGTGTGTGTGCGTGCGTGCACAGACGGCAGTATAAACAGTGCAGAGTATCTTTCTAGCTACACTCCAAATAAAACGTTACTCATTCGTGTAACATCTCAGCTGTTCCTCAGCTGTTCTTCAAAGCAGCTTAGATATTAAGGTAGTTGCACCGTGCACAACGTCTAAGATGTGGTTACTCTGGGGCTGGGAACACGTAGGAAAAGAACTCTACCACAGTTGATTGCTTGTAGTGTTGTGTGTGCTGTTTGCTCATCACAGTGTCATTAAGGTGCTGAACTTAAACACGAGGGTGAGGATGCTGCAGATGGAGCAGAGACAACTGGTCTTACCTGTGTAGGTGTTTCTCTGGAGAACGTCTGCAAGCAGTCTGTCCCTGGTCTGTCTGTCCCTGGTCTGTCTGTCCCTGGTCTGTCTGTCCCTGGTCTGTCTGCTAGCGGTCTGTGTGTGTGGTCAGCCTGTCTGTCTGCTTGACTGTCTGCCTGTCTGTCTGCGTGTTGGTGGCCTGTGTCCGTCTGTCCGGTGGGTTGGTGTGGGGAAGTGAGAGGCTGAGGGAGGCCAAGATGGAGACCAGGAGGGTCTAATCTTCATCATCGTCATCATTATTACTCCTGGGCTCGTCATATGGTGACGCCCAATCATAATCCATAATAGGATTACCCTTCAACTAACTCCCAGCTCCTAGCTCCGCCAGAACGGGTTGGGTCTCATTAGTCTCGCGCGTCAAATGGTCATGCTGAACGTCTGGTGTTTGGGGTTATTTCACGTGTGTTTGGTTTTGGCGTTGAATTTATGATTTAATTTTGTATTGGGGGTTATTGTTGGTCTAACCCAGGAATCTTCTAGATTGATAGAGGTGGTTTTCATCTTCTTGTGCTCCTGGCGTTATGTTCCTGGGGCCTCCCTGCCGGTGCCTCGCTCCCTCCCTCCCGGTCCGGGTCCCCCCTCGCTCCCTCCTCGCTCGGCGGTCCTCGCCGTTCTTCCCTTTCATCCTCCCTCCCTCCTCCCTGCCGCTTCCTGCCTTCGGCTCGCTTCCCTCCCTCCGCTTCTTCCTTTTGATTTCCCCCTCTCGTGCCGCCTGCACCAGCTAACCGGGTTCAAGGGGAAAAAGGCAGATTTTTAGTACCCTTATTGTTGCGGGTAACAGAGGTAGCTTGATTTGCGGTCAAGCAGACAACATGCTGTGGGGTCAATGGAATCCGGCCTCTCGGCGTTTAACATGAGTCAGCAGGGTCCTCAAGCTCAACGAGTCATCAAGGAGGTATTTAGTGGGGGGGAGAGAGACGAGGTGTTGAGAGAGACAGGGGGAGAGAGACGAGGGGAGAGAGATTGAGGGGGAGAGAGAGGGAGAGGTTTGGAGAGAGAGGTATGGAGAGGGGGAGAGAGACCGAGGGGGATAGTGTTTAGTAATGTGACGGGGTGACACTCTGTAGAGAGTGGGGGCTTTTCTTCTCGGTGCACAGTGTAACAGGAACAATAACGCTCCCCTCCCCTCCGCTCGACTCATGGTCAGGGGTCCGCCTGGGATCTCACAGGGGGCCACCAGGAATATTTCATCTTGAAGAGCAGGGGCCCCCTAGGCCTCTGCCGAGATTTATTAATTTTGAGAAGGAAGACTTCCTTTATTTCCTTTCCCGTGTTCTTCTGACTGTCACCCTTCTCTCTCCTCCCGGTTAAACTTATCTCTTCGGTCCTCCTCGTATCGGGGGCTCCTGCCCTCCCGGTCTTCTCCCTTCCTGCTCCTCCTCCTCGGGGCTCCTCTCTCCCTCCTGTCTCCTCCTTCCCTCCCTCCTCGGCTCCTCGGGCTGGGTCCCGGCCTACGGGCCGTCCTCTGGCCCTCCTCCTCCCGGTCCCTCCTTCTGACCGCTCTGTCACTCAGGAGTTGGGCCACGGAGGGCGGCGCTCCCGGTGACAAATGAACCAGTTACGAGCATGCTCAGTGGCGTCTGAATAGGGAGGAATGGCACAACTCCTTGTTGAGAGGTAAATCAGGGTGGTACTGGTCTGTTATTGGGGCTTTCTATTTAAGGTTCTGGTCGTGTTTTTGTATGTAGGTCTTCCGGCACAGGTGGAAGGTCCATTACCATTTTTTACTTGGGGAAAAAAATATTCAGACCACGGGGTGTAAACAGACAGACGGGTACTCTAGGAACAGAGCCGATGTGGCAGAATCAGAATGGGTTTATTTCGCATGGGCGGGATAGATTAGGGGACATTAGCACAGGAATTACTGTGGGAGGGGGAAGTGCAACATGAAGGATATATGAACATAATGGCAGGGGTTTGGGGATGAATATATAATACAAATCTATTATAAAATACAAATAAGACCAACAGTGAACACCAGCTATACAGATGGGCTTAATATAACTATAGTAAGTGGGGTATATATAGTGCAGGAGGAGGGGGGAGGAGACCCCTATAGACCAGACCACATTAGACCAGACTAGACCCCTCTAAACCAGACCAGACCACGATCAACCAGACCACTCTAGACTGGACCAGACCACTCTAGGACTGGATCAGACCACTCGAGACCATACCACATTAAACCAGACTAGACTATTCTAGACCAGAACAGACCGGACCAGACCTGCCTGAGTCGGCTTATATGTCAGATATCCTCAAGCTGTGGAACCATATCCAGGTTCCAGGCAGGAGACGGAGATCTCAGTTACTAGGAAGCAGAGCTTCACAGACAGAGAAGCTAGGAAGCAGAGCTTCACACAGAGAGAAGCAACAGGGTGGTGCCAAGGTTACTGTCAGCCCGGATACATGTTGCATCAGGAGCAGCAATTAACACGCACAGAACACACACACCACACACACACCACACACACACACACACACACCACGCACACACACACACACCCCACACACCCACAGAACACACACACACACACAGACACACACAGACACACACACACACACACACACACAGACACGCAGACACACACGACACTAATAGAGGGCTTTTGCAGGTTGTTGAGTTCTTGTTTCTGAGAATGTCATGGTTTCTCTTGGTACACGATGGAAAAAGGCCCAGAAGGAGTTACAAGGCTTTTCTGGGAGTGAGGGTAATTTCTCAACATAAACAAACAGTCTTCCACATTGTCACAGTTTCTCTTTGTGTAAGATAGTATAACTGCATTCTTTCTTTTTCTGACGAAACTGTCCAGGAACGCTATGCTGAGGAAATAAACAAAAACCAGGTTTTTATCTTAGAGCGGGTGACTCTTCTTTTAGAAACAACTTTGTATTCATTTGTATCAACAGTTAACCTTTTTCAGTTTAGTCATCTCCCCCTCCATCATTAACTCTGTTGCCAACCCCAAACAAACAGGAAATTACATAATAGATATTGTAATCCTCTTCAGCAACAGGACCATAGTGAAGTGGGTTCTGACTTGGTCCTGGACTGCACGATCAGAACCACTGTCAGCTGTACCTCAGCAGTGCACTTGGAAACCTAAGTTCTCTTCTAATTCACGGAGCGTTTATTCAAACCGGCGTAAGAATTGATCTAGAACGTACAGCGGACGTTGTTGTAGACTCTGAAGGTTGTCGGCGTCAGAGAACACCGTGTTTTATCACACACGCTGCAGACAAACATCGTCACGGCAACTAGTCTGATACTATGTACCTCGTCACGGCAACAAGTCTGACACTATGTGACAATACTAGACAGACGGTGAGTGATAGCGTAGACACACATATATACACACACATGAGCTGACCAGGTGCCTCCCAGGTGTGTAACAGGTGTTTCACTTACCTGTTCCTCCCTGGCTAGGTTCAGTCACTGCATGCTGTCACGCTGTTACGCTGTCACCTGCTCTGTCATCTCCTCTGTCACCTGTTGAGGTGTAGTACTACATTCCATACGTGTGTAGTTTCAACATGGATGTTTTTATGTGTTCTCTTTCTCTCTCTCCCACACACACACACACACACACACACACACAGAACAGACATGCACACAGAGAACACACACACACAGAACACACATGCACACAGAACACACACACACACACAGAGAACAGACATGCACACAGAGAACACACACACACAGAACACACATGCACACAGAACACACACACACACACACACACACACAGAGAACACACATGCACACACCCCACACACACAGAGAACACATATGCACACAGAACACACACACAGAACACACACACACACGTTTCCCATGTGTACCTGGTTACATTGGTTACCTGGGGGACTGTTATGGTAACAAAGTGGCCAACCTGAAGCCTTTCTTGTCAAAGTTGCCCCGGAAGTCAGATAAGGAGATAAGCTTGGACTGACGTCAGCCACACACCCACACTCACGCAAACACAGTAGCTCAGATGCACTC
>BROE01000001.1:15660259-15674275 GCA_036571765.1 Plecoglossus altivelis
GAGGAGGGGATGAGACAAGGATGAAGGAGGAGGGGAGGAGGGGATGAGACAAGGATGAAGGGGGAGGGGAGAAGGGGATGAGACAAGGATGAAGGAGGAGGGGAGGAGGAGAGGAGGAGGAGGGACAAGGATGAAAGAGGAGAGGCAGAGGAGAGGAGGAGGGGATGAGGAGATGAGACAAGGATGAAGGAGGAGAGGAGGAGGAGAGATGAGGAGAGGAGGGGAAGAGAGGAGGGGAAGAGAGGAGGAGAAGGAGGGGAAGAGACAACAGTCAGTAACAGTGTTGTGGTTAAGCAGCAGATATGTGGTGTAGACGACTGCAGAGTTCAGGAAGACGTTTCCTGCAGAGACTCACAGGTCAAGACGTAGCTCATGATGGTGTTACGGATGAAGGACACCCTGTTGATGATGGTCCAGACAGTCTTGTAGTGTGTGAGGATGTAGTGCATGGTGTTAGGGCTGGGCTTCAGCAAGGTCTTCAGCCAGGTCAGGAGTTCAGCTAACAAACACAAGAGTACAGTCACCACAGCTGGACTCACAACTACACTTTCACTTAGAAGCTCGTTTTAGTTACACCCGAACCAGTGCGGTCTATGACTAGCTCTGAGTTATACCTGAACAAGGTTAAACACTTTACGGGTTAAGACGAATGTCTGATTGGTGGACTTACGCGTTGAGCAGTTTCGTCCGTAGTAGCCGGTTCTCGTGCAGTCGCAATCGTAGTCGGTGAATCCTCGTGACGTGCAGACGCCTCTGTTGTGGCATGGCTGAGAGCAGCATGGGTCCGCTGCAGCGCGCGGGACACCGACAGGTTAGATTTTTAAGAACAGTTCAAAAAAGTAAGTTACATTTGTCTATATTAGGCTACATAAGGTTACTCTGCCGCCCTGGATGAAATAGTTCTGTATTGAACGATTCCATGAAACAGAACCGGTTGAAACAGGCGTCATTTAAAAATCCAGCTGTTTATCACCAATGAATCTCATTCAGAAAAACTTTTGTCGATCAGAACGATAATTTAGTATTTTTAAAAGACTCCGAGATTAAATCTATTTGGAGCGATGCATTTCCATACAGAGTCGCGGGTCTCGGTGAGTTGAAGCTGTAGTATTGAAAGGAAATAAGGTTAAATGAACATTATTCTCAGGTTAAGTTAGTTATACACACCTCCTTCGCTGAGACAGAACCATAAATTAAAGAGCAAAATAATGCAAGCGACTTTTTTCATTCCCCAAATCAGGTGTCTAACTTGTCTTGTCGGGAGTCGGGTGTGCAGTCGCTGTCTCGTTCTCTGTCCTGATGAATCGGCTCCGCTGGTATATATAGGAGGGTCCTCGTTCACCGGAACTGGTGCGTAACGTCCAAACATTCCTGTCCAGTCAGTCACTGGAAACTCTTTGAAGCTGAACTCTTTTCATTTACATCCATTGACTGATAGAAATAATGGAAAATTACAACGCATAGAAGTATCGGCTTGATTGTAAACTTGTGGCTTTAGATGATAAATATGCCTTTCTTATTTGTTATAAGAAAGATGTATTATAACATCTTATAATTTATTATAAGTAAGTTATCAGTAGGTTATGTAAGTCAGTCAATTCTAATACAACTTTCTGAAAGACTATTGATTCATGACAGAATGTATGTTTCTCTGTGCGTTGTTGGCAAAGCCTAACCCAACTTTAAATTGTGTTGATATGGACATCTCTCTTATAATAATATAATTTACATATATTTTTTTTGCCTACTGTAATGTTGTATTTAGTTTGATCTTTAAAAAAGAAACTATTTCGTCTTAATCCACAGACAAACGATCAGATTGACTACCATTAAATAGCCTTCCATCAGCAATATTAATGATCTTTAAAGTTTATACTAAGAGTAAGGTAAAGTCGTATCAAAGCGTGTTATTCTTTTAGTATTAATCTTGGTCTATCCGGACGCGTCATACTGACACGAAACCGCCGTGAGAACAGACCATATAAGATCACACATCATGTTAACGGTTGGAAGAGCTTATATCCTTAATTTCTGTCTAAACATTTCTTAACCCTGAATAACCCATTCGCATGCATGATTGTCCGTTATTTCGTAACATTTACCGCACAGCTACTGCGGCGTAGCCCGAGAGGGAGTTTTCAACATCTGATGAAATTGCTGGAGAATATATCGTTTAGTGGATTATGAATTGTACGTGAGCGCCACCTTTCGACCAAACATGGAAATAACAGGGCAAGTTTTAATACTTTAGTCTGAGCGGCTAGAGTTGGAGCGATCATCTGAACGATGCCGTGTTGAAATACTGGTTCAAGTCGTTTAAAAGTTATTTAAGTTATTTAGTCTGTATTACCAGTGTCATGTCCCATGTACCTGTTCTACAGTTACCTGTAGAACAGATAACTGTTGATTAGAAAAGCAAGACTGCGGGCAAGATGCGAGTTGGTTGTGGATCCTTTTACACAGTTGACAAGCAACGAGTTTGAGTACAACGTCTTCAATTGCTAATACCTGTAACCTAAATGAAGGTATTACGAATGCATGAAGTGGTTATCAATGCGTGTTAGTAAATGTTGTCTTTTTGAGAGATATGAACCAGTTCAAAGTTGGCTAGCTAACGTTGCCGCTCAACACAACAGCATCAGACCAACCATGCTAGCTGTTTCCCAGCTAGTCGACGTGTTCCTAACGCCTGATTAGCTCCTTCACATGTCTGAACATGTTACTTTTGATAACGTAGTATAATGCGCTTTTACTCATTTCAAATCAACTATAATATAAAAGGTTGGCCTACTTGGTTAACTGCAACTAAAACGTAGGCCAAAGGATTCGCAAATATGCCACGCGGTAACCATGCTTTGAGACTGAGAGCAAGTGTGTGTGTGTGTGTGTGTGTGTGTGTGTGAGAGAGAGAGAGTGTGTGTGTGTAGTGTGCGTCACTAGTCTGTGTCCAACTGCTTCATAACATTTGTAGCTATTGCCTGCAACAAACAAAAAGTTTAGCAGTTAATGTTTGAACGATGCTGGTAGTTGTAGATGTGCGCAGGCGAAGACTTTCAGTGAGCATGATAACCGGATCAAGTTCAAGTTCAAGTTGTGCTTTATTGTCATTCCGCTACATGCGGGTTCATACAGTGGAACGAAATGTCGTGCCTCAGAGCCACGGTGCTACAGAAGTACAGACATTTAACAGTACAGTCTAACAACAAACAATTTAAAATAAATATAACATTTCTAAACGACATAAAAGCACCGACTATTGTCTTATAAACGAGGATAATTCATTAAAAACCATATTCCTATCTTTAAATTGTGAAGTACAGTCGTGGCCATACTTTTTTGGGAGTAATAAATGTTGTCTTGTGCAAAGTTTGCTGTTTTAATTTGTGAGGAAAATGTATTCATATGTTTCTTTGGACTACTGGAAATCCGAAATATACCTTCCATAAATTTGACATCTTATATAGAAAATATAAAATGCTATATATTCAAGTTCTCTTTTACAGCCATCGTATAACATGACAACAACTTCACTTCCCCCTGCTCTAACATTTTTATAACCTTGTAAAATATCTGATTATGTGACACAAAGCACAATAGGAAACCAGTATAAACCAGTAAAAATTCAAATCAAAGGATTATAAAAAGCGGCCTCCCCGTCGGGGAATTGAACCCCGGTCTCCCGCGTGACAGGCGGGGATACTCACCACTATACTAACGAGGATTGCTTGAGAGCGATTTTTTCACATCACTTTTTAAAGGTAAAATGTAACCAAGCAGGACCACTAGAGGTGGTCACAACACTTATACACAGTGTTAACAAACACTGACCTCGATAGTTAACAAGGTATATAGGTCTGAGTTATACCTGAACAAGGTTTAACAGTTTACGGATTAAGACGGATGTCTGATTGGTGGAGGCGTTTTAGATTTTCCGGATACTGTTGTACCGGTACTGTATTTCGACTTATAGTTTGTAAAAAATAAAAAACCCTTTACTCTGTCAGATGAATGTCTTTAATCTTAAGTCTTGAGTCTCAAGTCAAACCTCTAATCAAATATTCAAGATGTTAGGAATCAATAGATGTCGTTTTTTTTAAATAGATCTCACAGACTTGAAAAAACGTGTATTTTTTGTTTATGTATAGGGAATTTTTTTAAATTTATTTTTACTTGATTGTTGTTTGCCTGTACTGTTGTATGCCTGTACTTATGTAGCACCGTGGCTCTGTGAGGCACGACATTTCGTTCCACTGTATGCCCCCGCATGTAACGAAATTACAAAAAAAGCACAACTTGACGTGACTTGAAGCATACTCATGCTTCACATCCTATAGCTACCATATTACAATGTGTAGTTTGAAAAACACTTTTGAACATAATTAACTTTTTAAAAATAATTCTGTTGCACTACTGTGTATATACCCCCCCTCCCCCTGTACTATATATACCCCACTTACTATAGTTATATTAACCCCATCTGTATAGCTAGTGTCCAGTTTTTATATTATTTGTATTTTATAATAGATTTTTATTATATTTTCATCTACCTTCATTATGTTCCATATATGTTCTATGTTTGCACTTTCCTACCACAGTAAATTCTGTGCTTATATGTTTTGCATAGCGAATAAAACGGATTCTGATCCTGTAGGGCAGGGGTCGGGAACCTTTTGCTGCTGCGCGGAGGCCAAGGTTCACTAGACGCGCGGTGCGTGATAAAGAGGAGGGGCACGGGGCGATGCGTTCTGAAATGTTTCTGAGGTTGGTAAGCAGGGTGCCATTTTTGTAAGGAATTGATATTTGAAAGTAGGAAGCTTGTACTGTGACTGGCCCATCGGGTAGGAATAGTGGATGAGTATGGCGGCCACCAGCCTGGTGACGCGGAAGACGCGGGGTTCAAGGTACGCGACGGGGAGGGAGTAGCAGGTCGTTTTGAGAACTTGGATAATAGTTACGAGTGTGTGTGAGCTCCTACAACCGGTGAACAAGACTGGCCGATGCCGTTTGGTGCTGTCCCTGAAAAATACGTGGTCGATATATTTGTTTTTGAACTTATGAAGCGTTGGAGTCCTCCAACATGTGCGCTCCTGCGTTAGTCGGATAGTGGTGAGGTGGATCCCCGAGGCGGGGTACACGCGGAGAGCGGCTGGGGTCTGCAATATCCCGAATGGGGAGAGTACTTTGTTTTGAACTTAAGTAGTTAATTTTTCATTACTCCTCACCAGTGAAAACACTTAAAGCCGTTTTGTGTCATGAAAAAAAGTTGCATTATTTTTTTAAGTTATGACGTGAACTTTTGGCATGTGCTCCTCGTTAGTATAGTGGTGAGTATCCCCGCCTGTCACGCGGGAGACCGGGGTTCAATTCCCCGACGGGGAGAGTACTTTGTTTTGAACTTTAATAGTTTCATTATTATTATTTTAACTCAGTAAACATTTAAGTGCACGGAATCGTTGAGTTGATCTTTTACACCTTTTTGACACACTTGTTACAATTTTTATATATCTACAACACTGTTATTAAGTCATATTTCTGTAGCAATAACCTCTTCACAGTCAAGAGTCCTGTCTTTCAAGACACCGAAGCGGTAACGTACGTGACAGTCTAACCCTTGAACCATACTAATGTGCTGTACAAGAATGAATAAAATCGTAAATGCACCGCGCAGTCCTCGTTAGTATAGTGGTGAGTATCCCCGCCTGTCACGCGGGAGACCGGGGTTCAATTCCCCGACGGGGAGAGTGCCTTTTTTATTTTCATGTGAAAATCACAGATCGTTAATTTTTCTTTGAATTAACTTTATTAAATAAATGACTACATACCGATTAACATACACACACAGGACGCTCTGTGTCACCTTATTGTAGCGTGATAAGCCAAACATAAGTAAATAAATAAATAAATTATGAAAAGCCCCAAATGTATCTCAAGGATTAAAAGTTGCGTATCTCCCCGTCGGGGAATTGAACCCCGGTCTCCCGCGTGACAGGCGGGGATACTCACCACTATATTAACGAGGAGCACATGTAAAGATTTCACGTCACAACTTGAAAAAAATAATTCAAGTATTTTTCATGACAAAATGGCATGGAGTGTGTTCACCTGTGAAGAGTAACGAGACGTTAACTATTAAAGTTCAAAACATTGTGCCCTCCCCGTCGGGGAATTGAACCCCGGTCTCCCGCGTGACAGGCGGGGATACTCACCACTATACTAACGAGGAGCACGTGTGGAAAGGTCACGTCATAAGTTGAAAGAATGCAAATATTATGCAAATATTTTCCATGAAACAAAAGGGCTTGGAGTGTGTTCACCTATGTGGAGTAATGAAACGTAAACTATTAAAGTTTAAAACAAAGTACCCTCCCCGTCGGGGAATTGAACCCCGGTCTCCCGCGTGACAGGCGGGGATACTCACCACTATACTAACGAGGAGTACATGAGAAAGAAGATGTTTTTAGTATTTAAAACCATAATATAACTATTTTTCATGACAAAATGGCGTGCAGAGTGTTCACCTGTGAGGAGTAATGAAACACAACATCTCTGGAGGAGGGGATCCCTCACTGAATTGTTCTTCTCAATGTTTCCTCCGTTTTCTTCTTTGTCCTCCAGTGACTTTGTGGGAACTTTTTTTCCTCGTCTTTCTTTAGTTGATGGACAGTTCTATGGGCGTATGTGAAGCCCTCTGTGATATTGATTATGAAAACGGCTATACAAATAAAGTTTGATTTGATTTGACCCCCTTGTCGTTGTGACTCACAGCGTTTTTCTCAGCCATGTTGTTCGACACAACTTTTCTTGAAGAAAAAATGAATCTTAACGGTTTGCTGATATTCCTCGAGCCGTCTTCGAGCAGGTGCGTTCTCCTGGTTGTTTAACACACTAACCTCGAGCTGCCTTCGGATTGTGACCCACCTCAGTTTCTTACCTAGTCTGTTATCCCATAACATGCTATCAATAACATACAGGTACTCTTCTTACAAAGGAACCTGAGAGGAATAAGAGAGAATGTGTCACTTGATTTCTGTATCGTGAAAGTTTATCGCAGCATGTCTGTGGGGCTACAACAGCTAATAGTTCAACGGTTAATAGTTCTAAAGTTTTCTTTGCGGACTAATCTAAAACAGGGAATTTCATGTGCTCCTCGTTAGTATAGTGGTGAGTATCCCCGCCTGTCACGCGGGAGACCGGGGTTCAATTCCCCGACGGGGAGAGTACACCGTTTTGAATTTAAGTAGTTCAGTTTTCATTACTCCTCACAGGTGAACGGACTCCAAGCCATTTTCTCATGAAAAATAGTTTTTCTTTTTTTTGGAAACTTATGACGTAAATCCCTACATGTGCTCCTCGTTAGTATAGTGGTGAGTATCCCCGCCTGTCACGCGGGAGACCGGGGTTCAATTCCCCGACGGGGAGATACGCAGCTTTTAAACCTTGCAATACATTTGGGTCTTTTCACAATTCTTTTTTTAAATTTAATTTATTGTGTTAGCAATTAATGTAACAAATGTTTGGCTTATCACGCTGAAATAAGGTGACACAGAGCGTCTTGTGAGTGTATGTTAACGGAGCACAGATATGTAGTCATTTATACGAATTAAGTAAATTCAAAGGGAAAAAACGATCCGTGATTTTCACATGGGGAAAAAATGATGTACTCTCCCCGTCGGGGAATTGAACCCCGGTCTCCCGCGTGACAGGCGGGGATACTCACCACTATACTAACGAGGAGCAGGTGTGGAAAGATCACGTCATAACTTGAAAAAAAATAATTATGCAAATATTTTCCATGAACCAAAACGGCTTGGAGTGTGTTCACCTATGTGGAGTAATGAAACGTAAACTATTAAAGTTCAAAACAAAGTACTCTCCCCGTCGGGGAATTGAACCCCGGTCTCCCGCGTGACAGGCGGGGATACTCACCACTATACTAACGAGGACTAAGAAATTTCAAACTGAAAAGAACATTACCCTTCTCCTCGCTCGGAAATGGAACCCCAGGGTGACAACACGCTGATGACAGGCGAGGAAGCTGCATCTTCAGCCACCGATATGAATGTAAACGAGGAGCACATGAAGAGATTCCACCTCATAACTTAAAAAAAAAAAGAATGCAAATATTTTTCATTACACAAAACCGCTTGGATTGTGTTCACCTGTTAGTAGTAATGAAACGTAAACTAATAAAGTTCAAAACGAAGTACTCTCCCCGTCGGGGAATTGAACCCCGGTCTCCCGCGTGACAGGCGGGGATACTCACCACTATACTAACGAGGAGTACATTTGAAACATTGTCGTCACGGTTCAATAACAAAACCCTATTCAGGAGAGGGGCCAGTATAATCTATCAGAGCGTGTCTATAAGTGGGAGACGACTTTACCTTTGTCTTCAATTAGAAATAGGCTCGTGTCAAACATGTCAAAATAGACTCGGTACTTCATATTCATTCTTTGTACAATTTTTAAATTCTCTGACTCGTGAATGTTTGCCATTTAATTTGTTCACGATTGGTATTGCTTATGGTGCTTACGGACTTCTGTACACACATCTCATGTAAAATGTAAATATACGAGAGAAAAAAAGGCTGAGTAATGCAGGACTACAGTAAATTTACAGTAATTCACTGCTATCACGCCAAAGAATTAGCCGTGGGAAACGTATGTGATTATCGTTGAAGAGCGAGCGGTGTTAAGATCTGTTAGAACGTATTTGTTGTTCCCACGAGTGTTTGTTTTAGTGAGAGCACGCAGCAACTTCCTGGTCCATCTCCAAGAGACACGTGAAGGGCTGGAGCGAGCAAGAGGCCGTTTTTAATGCAGCGCCATCTGCTGTTGGAATACAGTTACTGATCACGTTCAGAATAGTCGACTTTGTCTGTTAAACGGACGGATGTCTACCGGTTGCTTTGGATTGCGTGGTTACACGTTTAAAATGCTTCAAGGGTCAAAAGTTTTCTATTTTCAACTCCCTGACTACACGACGGCATTTATAACTGCCATACCAAGGTTCTGCCACAAGGGGGCATCTATGCGGAAGTGAATCACATACGGGGCGGAGACAGGAAGGCAGGCGCGTCTCATTACTGTAAAAGCTTTGACGGATAGTGGCATCATAATAACAGTGTAAAGCGTTAGAAAATTACATTTGTTAAAATGTCAAAGAATACTATGTCGGACCGCTTCCGGAAAGTCGACATCGATGAGTACGACGAAAACAAGTTTGTTGACGATGAGGACAGCGCGGACAGTCTGTCCGGGCCGGATGAGGCCGAGGTGGAGTCGCTCATCAGACAATATCCTTTACGTTACTTTTATATGTACTATAACATTACATACTGTGTGTGAGAGAGAAAAAGAGAGGGGGGAGAGAGACAGAGAGAGAGAACGTCAGCAGGTTTTGCTATTGAGTTTGCGGATCAGTCGCCGCCGTCCGGCGGAGTCCGTGGTCTCCTGTCATTGAGTTCTTCTGCAACCTTACTCTTAGCGTGTGTTCGAATCGACATGAACAGTTTATTAGTAAAACGATCTCACTGACGGTGGTTGTGTTGCCTTAGTGTAGAAGTGTTGCAGATAGCGGGATATAGGCGGTTTGTACTGACGTCAATCATAGCCAAATCAGCGGTTATACCCTAGCGACGTGTGTGTTGTCCTTGACGGCCGATTTACAGGAAACCTGTTGGAAGCTCTACAGACCGTGCTGAAGAATCCGCCCATCAACGCTAAAAACCAGAAGGTTAAAGTAAGCAAGAACCTACAGCAGAACACAGTAGAACCAGACCTGTAGAACCAAAGCGGTAGAACACAGTATAGACCTGTAGGAACCATGATAGGACAGATTCATTTGATTGATTTGAAATGATGAAGTGTTTTGAAGCAGAAGCCCCCCTCCCTCCCTCCCCTCCCCTCCCACTCCCGCCTGTCCTCCCCACCCCCCTTCCCTGTCCTCCTGCCCCCCCCGTCCTCCCCCCTGTCCTCCCCCCTGTCCTCCTGACCCCCCTCCCCTGTCACTCACCCCTGTCCTCCTGCCCCCTCTCCCCTGCCCCTCTCCCCTGCCCCCTCTCCCTGCCCACCTCTCTCCCTGCCCCCTCTCCTGCCCCCTCTCCCCTGCCCCCTCTCCCCTGCCCTCTCCCCCTGCCCTCCTCCCCTGCCCCTCTCCCTGGGCCCCTCCCTCCCCTCCCTCTCTCCCCTGCCTCCCTCGCCCGCCCCTCTCACCCTGCCCTCATCCTCTGCCCCTCTCCCCTGCCCCTCCTCCCCTGCCCCTCTCCCTCCCCTCCCTCCCCTGCCCTCTTCCCCTGCCCCTCCTCCCTGCCCTCTCCCTGCCCTCCTTCCCCTGCCCCCTCCTCGCCTGCCCCTCCTCCCCTGGCCCCTCTCCCTGCCCTCCTCCCTGCCCCTCTCTGCCCCTCCTCCCCTGCCCCTCTCCCTGCTCCTCCTGCCCTCGTCCCCTGCCCTTCCCCTGCCCTCCCTCCCCTGCCCCCCTCTCCCTGCCCCTCCTTCCCCTGCCCCCTCTCCCCTGCCCCTCTCCCCTGCCCTCCCTCCCCTGCCCCCCCTCCCTTGTCCTCCCCCCAGGATGGGGCAGAGTCGCTGGTTCTGAAGGTGTTGAGCAGCTTTAAGAGCAGTGACATAGAGAAGACGGTCCAGAGTCTGGACAGCTGCAGTGTTGACCTGCTCATGAAGTACATCTACACTGGCTTCCAGAAGCCCTCAGACAACAGCAGTGCTGTGCTACTGGTGTGGCATGAGAAGGTACGGTCTGACACACACGCAGTGTGACACACACACCAGTGTGACACGCGCAGTGTGACACACGCAGTCTGACACACGCACACGCGCAGTCTGACACACGCACACACGCAGTCTGACACACGCACACGCGCAGTCTGACACACGCAGTCTGACACACGCAGTCTGACACACGCACACGCGCAGTGTGACACACGCAGTGTGACACACGCACACGCGCAGTGTGACACACGCAGTGTGACACACGCGCAGTGTGACACACGCAGTGTGACACACGCAGTCTGACACACGCAGTCTGACACACGCAGTCTGACACACGCAGTCTGACACACGCAGTCTGACACACGCAGTCTGACACACAGGCACACACGCAGTGTGACATGCACACAGTCTGACACACGCAGTCTGACACACACAGTCTGACACACACAGTCTGACACATGCAGTTTGACACACACACATTCAGTGTGTGTATGTATATATGTGTGTTTGTGTATATGTGTGTATAATTCTGTGTGTGTGTGTGTATGTGTGTATCTCTGTGTGTGTGTGTCTGTGCGGGTGTGTATCTGTGTGTGTGTGTGTGTGTGTGTGTACAGGCTCTGGCAGTAGGAGGTGTGGGCTCCATCATCAGGGTTCTGACTGCCAGGAGGACGGTGTAGATGTGGACCTGATGGAGACCACCTGGCCCGTGCTGGCACTGGCCCCTCCCACCACCCGCTACACGCTACATACATGTTGCGCTAGACGCTATGTGTAACATGCTACTTGTTCTAGCTGACGTGTTATGTGGTACATAGAACATGCTACAGCGTCTGTCCTGATTGGCTGGCAGACGGTCTTAATCCTCTGTTCTCCTCTCAGTAGCTTGAACAGCCCTCCCCTCTAGGATGGGTGTCTGGAGGGGCGAGGAGGAGAGGGAGAGGGGGGAGGAGTAGAGGGAGGGGGGGAGAGGAGGGGGGACGAGAGGGAGAGGATTGAGATGCGTCCGTCTGTCACAGGAGGGGACGTCTAGTCAGCATTGAGCTTTGACCACAAGACATGAGACGAACATGAGCCTCTGTATTAACCTGTGTGTGAGTGTGTGTGTGTGTGTGTTCAGGGCTCTGTGTGTGAGTGTGTGTGTTCCGTTTGAGAGAAGTTACTGAGGTGTCTGAGCTATGGCAGCAGAGAGTGAGGTAGGCCTGTAGAGAGTGAGGTAGGGCTGTAGAGAGTGAGGTAGGGCAGCACAGAGTGAGGTAGGGCAGCACAGAGTGTCTGAGGTAGGGCTGCAGAGAGTGAGGTAGGGCTGCAGAGTGTGAGGTAGGGCAGCAGAGTGTGAGGTAGGGCTGCAGAGAGTGAGGTAGGGCAGCAGAGAGTGAGGTAGGGCAGCACAGAGTGTGAGGTAGGGCAGCAGAGTGTGAGGTAGGAGAGCAGAGTGTGAGGTAGGGCAGCAGAGTGTGAGGCAGGGCTGCAGAGAGTGAGGTAGGGCAGCAGAGAGTGAGGTAGGACAGCAGAGAGTGAGGTAGGGCTGCAGAGTGTGAGGTAGGCCTGTAGAGTGTGAGGTAGGGCATCACAGAGTGAGGTAGGGCAGCAGAGTGTGAGGTAGGAGAGCATGTTGAATCGGAACACCAGATGCCTTATAGATGCGTTCTGTTTTTATATGCTGTACATGATTTTTTTGTGGATGCAATAAAGGAATTCATACGAGAAGGATCTGGACTTCTGGATCTGAGGACACGTACACAAACACACGCACCACATACGTGTGTATACGCACACTCACATACCTGTATACGCACACTCACCAAACACGCACATACCTGTATACGCACACTCACCAAACACGCACATACCTGTATACGCACACTCACCAAACACGCACATACCTGTATATGCACACTCACCAAACACGCACATACCTGTATACGCACACTCACCAAACACGCACATGTGTATACGCACACTCACCAAACACGCACATACCTGTATATGCACACTCACCAAACACGCACATACCTGTATATGCACACTCACCAAACACGCACATGTGTATACGCACACTCACCAAACACGCACATACCTGTATATGCACACTCACCAAACACACACATACCTGTATATGCACACTCACCAAACACGCACAGACGTATATACGCACACTCACCAAACACGCACATACGTGTATACGCACACTCACCAAACACGCACATACGTGTGTACGCACACTCACCAAACACGCACATATATGTATACGCACACTCACTTAACACGCACATACGTATGTACGCACACTCGCATGCTTACAAGTGTCTGCACACGGCCCTCTACCTGTCTGCGACTGGCAGCTTCTCAACTAACACCTGTCATTTGCACCTGTAACGGCCCTCTCACACACAAACACCTAAACGCACACCCTTAAATACTCACCATAAAACACACACACGCTTGCATACACACTATGTTAACACACAGCAGTGAATAACAACTTCATCAGATGTTTCGTCTGGTGTCTGAAGGGAATGGTTGGTTTATTATCTAACAGGCTAGTCACTGATCTCTTCCTACTCCCGTCCTCTTCCACTAAATTCAATTCAATAATCCATTTTGAGCGTGAATGAGGGCGCTTTGCAGCCAAATATTCTCACAGTCTCTCTCAATCCATTGATACCGAGGCAGCAAATGTTAAAAACGGTTGCCTCGTGTAGGTATATTTACTATTATGTGATTGAATCGAGTCCGGTAGCTCCGCTGCCCCGCCCCGCGGGAGTGACCGTGCCGGGAAGCTGCTTCCTGTTGCGGCTTTGTTAAAGACGCGCTTCATCTCATCCAGACACCTCCGTCTATCACCCAGGATCGTTTCTACGGGGATTACAAACTTCTTCAGAACAAATACTCATTTTATTTATAAAGAAAGATGTCAACAGGCGTACGGTGCCACATTAAACAGGTAAAACTGAAGAGTACTGAGAATCATTTTGGAAATGTTAGCTAGATTAGCTAAGGCTAGCAACGTTAGCTGGGAGGAGCTAGTTAACGGAGGTTGTCCGGTTGTCTTCGAGACCACTTTAGTTTGGATGTTTGGGTTTAAGGAGTTTGACACCAGACTTGATTCAATAATTGGGTAAAATGGGGATCAGGTGCGGAATAAATGATCCGTTATTAAGTGAGCTGCAACTGACAGCGAGTCGATCAGGACCGTCAACCGCTGGTTAATCAAGGGTCAATAGATCAAATCTACTAGTTAATGTAAGTAACGAGATGTGGAGATCATTTAACTAGTCGTCTACCGGT
>BROE01000001.1:15675583-15705583 GCA_036571765.1 Plecoglossus altivelis
TGTGTGTGTGTGTGTATAACTGTGTGTGTGTGTCACTGTGTGTGAGTGTGTGTGCGTGTGTCACTGTGTGTGTGTGTGTCCAGGTGCGCGGCAGGGAGATGCTAGCTCATCGCTCAGTGCTAGCCTGCTGCAGCCCCTTCCTGTTTGAGCTGTTCAACAGCGAGTGTGAACCACAGGGCGGAGTCTCTCTGGTCCGATTGGACGACCTCGACCCCGACGCCGTGGAAACGCTGCTTAACTACGCCTACACCGCCCAGTCAGTACCAGTTCTACAGTACTAGTTCTACAGTACTAATACCTAGTTGTACAGTACTAATACCTAGTTGTACAGTACTAGTTCTACAGTACTAGTACTAGTTCTACAGTACTAATACCTAGTTGTACAGTACTAGTTCTACAGTACTAGTACCACAAGACCTAATGCTGATTTATAACTATTCCTTTACCTTCTCCTCCCTCTCCCTCCTCCTCTCCCTCTCCTCCCTCTCCTCCTCCTCCTCAGATTGAAGGTGGAGAAGGACCTGGTCTGGGAGGTCTACTCTGCAGCCAGGAAGCTGAAGATAGAGAGAATCAGACAGGTGGGTCACACACGCCTATACAGACCTACGTGTACATATCTACACACACACACACACACACACACACACACACACTCTCTCTCTCTCTCTCTCTCACACACACACACACTGTCTCTCTCTCTCTCCCACACACACACACACACACTGTCTCTCTCTCTCTCTCACACACACACACACACACACACTCTGTCTCTCTCTCACACACACACACACACTGTCTCTCTCTCACACACTCACAGACACAGTCCTGACTGACGTGACTTCCTGTGCAGGTGTGTGGTGATTTCCTGTTGTCACGGATGGACAGCCAGAGTGCCATCTCTCACCGGGTGTTTGCCAGCAACATGGCCGACGCACGTCTGCTGGCGCAGGTCGACGCCTATTTACTGGAACACCTGCTGGAGGTCGTCAATCATGACAACTTCCTGAAACTGCCACGCCTCAAGGTGAGCTGGGGTGTGTGAGAGAGAGTGTGTGTGTGTGAGACAGAGAGACAGAGAGACAGAGAGAGAGAGAGACAGAGAGAGACAGAGAGAGAGAGAGAGAGACCGTGTGTGATGTGTGAGAGAGAAAGAGAGTGTGTGTGTGTGTGTGTGCATGTGTGTGTGTGGTGCGTGTGCATGTGTGTGTGTGAGGAGTGTGTTGAATGTGTGCGTGTGCATGTGTGTGTGCGTGTGTGTGTGCGTGTGCATGTGTGCGTAAAGGATGTTTAAAACCTTCTCTGTTGTGTACAGCTGGAGGTAGTTCTAGAGGATAGCTT
Source organism: Plecoglossus altivelis (assembly GCA_036571765.1). Lineage (NCBI taxonomy): Eukaryota > Metazoa > Chordata > Actinopteri > Osmeriformes > Plecoglossidae > Plecoglossus > Plecoglossus altivelis. Next base: position 15,676,922 of record BROE01000001.1, read on the forward strand.
GGCGTTGCCTGGTAACGGGCACCTGTACAGCAAGGTGATTGATTGGCTGCAACGCTGCCTCTGGGAGAATGGGCAACCAATGGAGACCCTGATGGAGCAGGTGTGGACCAATCAGAAAGAGTCTTTTCGTTTTGAGCTCCATCAGGATTCTTCTCAGATTCCAAGAGGCGGGACCGAGGGTCTAGGGACCGCCTCTATTCTGTTGCCAAGGAGACGGACACGCCGTTGTTATTGATGCTGATGTTGTTGTTACAGGTTCAGACGCTGTACTACTCTGCAGACCATCGTCTTCATCAAGACCACAGCCTCAACCTTCCCACCGAGGTACACACACACACACTCACTTACACACACACACACACACACTCACTCACTTACACACACATTCACACCTCCTCTCTCACACACACACTCCCTCACACACACACACCTCCTCTCTCACCCTTCTCCTGCTGTGTGTTGTAGAAACAGCAGCCTCTTCACAACGGTGTACAGAGACCTGCCAGTGTTAGCCCCGCCCCCTGCCCTGGCCACGCCCCCCAGCACTGCAAACACGAGTGGAAGTACATCGCTTCAGAGAAGACCACCAGTACGGCCACCAATCAGCTGCCCAGACCTTTAGTCAACAGCCAATCCGCTGTGTAGATTTATGACTAGATTAGTTTTTGTGCCAATCAGTTTTTAGGACCTTCAGTCAACAGCCAATCAAAAGTGTTTCCTGTGATTGGTTCCCTCCAGACAGCACCTACCTGTGTTTGGCTGTGCTGAACGGAGTCCTGTGTGTCATCTCCCTGCATGTGCGGAGCTCCCCTCTAGCCACGCCCTCCGTCACGCCTTCCGCCACGCCCTCTGCCACGCCCAACCGAAGCCTGGAGGCTCCTCCCATCGAGGGGGCAAAGCGTCTCCTGCAGCCAATGAACTACGCCCGCTCTGGGCTAGGCACCGCCTCCCTCGGGGGGAAAATCATCGTAGCCGGTAAACAACAACAAACATCATGATAGATGAATCATATTGCTGGATTATTATTAGAAGTCATGACAGGTAACTAACCATGTTAGATCTAATTGGTGTGTGGGGTGTGTGTGGGGTGACGTGGGTGTGTGTGTGTGTGTTTAGGGGGCTACAACAGGGAGGAGTGTCTGAGGACTGTGGAGTGTTACAGTCCCCAGACAGACAGCTGGAGCTTCCTGGCTCCTATGAGAACACCTCGCGCCCGCTTCCAGATGACCGTGCTCAGGGTGCGTACCAACCCCTGCAGCCTCTACACCAGGGGGGTCCAAACCAGACCAGGGGGGTCCAATACAGACCAGGGGGGTCCAATCTAGACCAGAGGTGTCCAATCTAGACCAGAGGTGTCCAATCCCGGTCCTCGAGGGCCGCTGTCCTGACACTTTGAGATGTTTCCCTGCTCCGGCACAACTGATTCTAATGAGGGGTCATTATCAGGCTTCCACAGTGCTTGATAACGACCCATCATTAGAATCAGGTGTGCAGGAGCAGGGAAACATGGAAAACAGCCCTGGTCTAGTCCAAACAGCACACAGCTTTAACCCTGGTGCTGCCTTAGGGTCATTGGGGTTCACCTTTTGCTCCCCAGCGATCTGAAGGCAGCACCAGCATTAAGAAGACAACTCTTTAGAACAAACCCACAACCTTAACTTCCTCTCGTCTAGGAGGCGGGCTTCCTGCAGGGTTCCCGTCATCTGATAGGCTAAGCAATCTGTGATGCCGTCTTCTGTGTCCTGATAGGGCCAGCTGTATGTGATGGGAGGGTCTAACGGCCAATCAGACGAGCTGAGTTGTGGTGAGGTGTACGACCCGCTGACTGATGAGTGGACCCAGGTCCCTGAGCTGCGGACCAATCGCTGCAATGCAGGTAATAAAACACCAACGTGAAAATATAGAAAATAAAAAGTTGATAAAATGGCCTCCACATACACATCTTAGTTCTACTGCATTATCATCCCGTGTGTGCGTGTGCGAGCAGGTGTGTGTGCTCTGCAGGGAAGCCTGTTTGTGATTGGAGGTTCGGACCCGTGTGGTCAGACTGGACTGAAGAACTGTGACTCCTTCAACCCTGTCAGCAAAACCTGGAGTGTCTGTACTCCTCTGAACATCAGTGAGACACACACCACACAGGAACACACACCACACAGGAACACACAGGAACACACACACCACACAGGAACACACACACTACACAGGAACACACACACCACACAGGAACACACAGGTCCACACAGAACACACCAACACAGGAACTACAACACAACCACACCAGGAACACACACCAACACAGGAAACACATCACCAACAACAGAAACCACACACACAACAACAGGAACACACACCACACAGGAACACACACACCACACAGGAACACACACCACCCAGGAACACACACACCACCCAGGAACACACACACCCAGGAACACACACCACCCAGGAACACACACACCACACAGGAACACACACACCACACAGGAACACACACCACACAGGAACACACACCACCCAGGAACACACACCACACAGGAACACACACCACACAGGAACACACACCACACAGCAACACACACACCACACAGGAACACACACACCACCCAGGAACACACACCACACAGAACCACACACACAACCAGGAACACACAACCACACGAACCACAAACACCAACCCCAGGAACACACCACCCACCGCAGGAAACACACACCACACAGGAACACACACACCACACAGGAACACACACCACACAGGAACACACACACCACCCAGGAACACACACACCACCCAGGAACACACACACCACCACAGGAACACACACCACACAGGAACACAACACCACACAGGAACACACACACCACACAGGAACACACACACCACACAGGAACACACACACACACAGGAACACACACACCACACAGGAACACACACCACACAGGAACACACACCACACAGGAACACACACACCACCTCAGAACACACACACCACCAGGAACAACACACCACACACCCCAGAACACACACCCACACAGGAACACACACCACACAGAACACACACACACCACCCAAGGAATCACACACACCACCCAGAACAACACACACCTACCCAGGAACAGACACACGCACAGGAACACACACCACACAGGAACACACACACCACACAGGAACACACACACCACACAGGAACACACACACCACACAGGAACACACACACCACACAGGAAAAAAAAAAAAAAAACAACACAACACAACCAACACACAGGAACACACACCACACAGGAACATACGCACAAGCACATACACATACACACAAGCACTCACACCACAAAGACACACACGCATACACACACAAGCAGAGCATGTCAGCAGTAGATAATGAGCTGTGATTGGTGCGTGGTGTTTCCAGGGCGACACCAAGCAGCGGTGTGTGAGCTGGGTGGAGTCTTGTATGCGGTGGGGGGGGCGGAGTCCTGGAACTGCCTGAAGAGCGTGGAGTGCTACCATCCTCAGACCCAAACCTGGACCCTGCTGCCTCCTATGAACCAGGCACGCAGGGGGGCAGGGGTGGCCCTGCACTCAGGTAGGGAGGGCAGGGGTGGCCCTGCACTCAGGTAGGGGGGGCGGGGGTGGCCCTGCACTCAGGTAGGGGAGGTATGGGGTGTGTGTGTGTGTGTTTCCAGTCAGGGTGTTGGTGGTAGGAGTGTAATGTGTGTGTGTGTGTGTTTCCAGTCAGGGTGTTGGTGGTAGGAGGGTAATGTGTGTGTGTGTGTGTGTGTGCAGGCAGGGTGTTGGTGGTAGGAGGGTAATGTGTGTGTGTGTGTGTGTATTTCCAGGCAGGGTGTTGGTGGTAGGAGGGTTTGATGGCTCTCATGCCCTAAGCTCTGTGGAAGCATTTGACCCAGCGAAGAACGAGTGGTGCATGCTGGGAAGCATGACGTCGCCTCGTAGCAATGCAGGTGTGGCCGTGCTGGGGGGTGTGGTCTGTGCAGTGGGCGGGTTCGACGGAAACAACTTCCTGAATACCATGGAGACGTACAACCCGGAGACCAATGAGTGGAGCCCCTGCGACCACACCTTCGATCTAGACCAATGAGATACGGCTTTGTGGCCATGCCTTCTTTCTAAACCAATGAGATGGGTGTTTATAAACGGGTAGGTTAGACCTGATTGGTCATTAAAGGTTCTGTCCTATCAAACTTGTTGTCCTTGTGATGTCAACATGTTCCATGTTTGTCAGGGGAGGGAGGGGCACTGTGTCAGATTAATCTGTGGCAAATTGTACACGAGTTTGTGGGGTTATAAATATTTTGTATAAATCTCACCTGTTGATGTGAAGCAGAGCTGGAGGAGAATCACTCTGGTAAAGCTCTTCTGACTTTGACTTGGAACAGTTTTACTCACAGATCAGTTCAGTGCCAGAAAACCAAAACTTTTGAATCATTGTTAGTATTTCTTACGATTTGTTCAAACCCAGAAGGGTGTTATAACCTGTACCGTCTCACAGCCTTCAGCTCAGACAGCTAACACAGTCCTCTGTTGTCTCACTGTCCTCAACTTTCCTAAAGTCCTCAACTTTAGAAGCATCCAACACTGGAATCATCTTGTTTTTATCTGAAATCAAATAAAAAGATTTTTCAACATTTCCTACTTGTGTGTTCGTACTTCGGTTTAAGAAACTCTGGATTCAGACGTGGATTAAGGTGTCTGATCTGTTAGTTAGATTCTGTAATCCAGAAACAAGAGATTATAAAAAGTGTTCATAGAATTAAGTGTTTATAGAGATGATACAACTAGCTTCATAGTACTTGTCAAGCTATATTTGAAACACCACTTACATTGTTTACAAAAGATACAGGTCTATAAACACAGGATATTCTGCTTTGTGTACAAATACACCATCCAGGTGATGCCAGTCTAACAGTCCAGTTACTTTGTGGCATCTCCACCTTACAGGTGTGACGTTACCATGGCGATAACGTAACAGCTGTCAGAAAGACACGTCACCTTTTTGAGCACACAAACTTTGAGCACATTGAAACACACTAAATAGATGTTGACACACATTGTTTATTTTCCCCAAACAGATAAATGCAGGATACAGTTTTCCCCAAACAACAAAAAAAGAAGATATTTACTTTGAAGACTAGTTCAACTAAAAACTCAACATGCTCTAAAAAGTCTCTTTTCTGTGAAGATGAGAATACACTCTGGCCTCTTATTCTGTCACACACACACACACACACTCTCTCAGGAGGTGGACATGATGGAGAAGGGGCGTGGCACTGACTAGCCCCTCCCTCCTCTTCCCCCTGATGGTCACTCACTGGGGCCATGCTGGCAAAACCAAAAACGTCATGAAAAAGAAAGGTATGTAGGTAGATCTCCATTATTAAGACACCCCTCCCCCCCTCTGACCTCTGCCTCCCCCCCCTCTGACCTCTGCCTCCACCCCTCCCCCACCCGATCTGACCCCTCCATGTGACCTCTGCCCTCCGTCTCCCCCCCGACCTGACCCCTCCCTCCCTTTGACCTCTGGCCCCCCCACACCCTCCCCCTCCCCTTTGTACAAAAGATATATAAAACACCACTCAGCTAACCCACCAGAAGACCTACTAGGTAACCATGGTGATAGAGGAGCCTACAGGAACGCCACCTGACACACACACCCACAACACCACTACCATCACAATACACAACACACCACCCTCACATACACACACACCTCACACACACACACACCTCACATACACACACACACACCTCACATACACACACACACACACACACCTCACATACACACACACCTCACAACAACACCCTAACAGTACACACACACCTCACACACCACACACACACAGCTATCATACACACATGCACACACACAACACCGTCACATTACACCAGCACACACAGCACTCGCTCACATACACACACACACACACCTCCATAACACACAACTCCACATACACACACACCTCAACACACACACACACCTCACACACATTACGCACACTCAACACACACACGACCTCACAACACACCTCACACACACACCTACACAGTGTTCCTCACACACACACACCTCACATACACACACACACCTCACACATCTGACACACACACACATTCTCAAACACACACACAGATCCATGATTGTAAACACACACACACCATACTACACACCTCACACACACCTCCACACACATCCTCACACACACTCACACCACACCTCACACACACCAAGAACACACACACACAATCACACACCTGAACATTCTGACACATCGACACACAGCACACACTGTAGACACACCTCACACACACAGCTCCTCTGAGGCACAACCAACCGTACTCACACACCATAAACACAGCACGACCCAAACAGCGTTCTGACAGGCTGAGCTGGGATGAATGACGACAGACAGACGACAGCTACAGGATGGATGGCTGATTGGATGAGGGGCCCAGGTTAGGGTCGTGTAGGCTCTCAGTACCACTATGGTACCTCTACTGACCTCCACACAGGGAGGGAGGGAGGGAGGGAGGGAGGGGTAGAAAAGGAAGGGAGGGGGATAGATAGAAGGAGCGAGGGAGTAAGAAAGAGGAAGAGAGACTGGGAGGGAGGGAAGGAACCAGGGGGATAGATAGGGGGGAGGGAGGGAGAGAGGGAGGGGAGTCTGTTCCCGGTCAGTTGCTCTGCTTGTGCTCCTTAGTGGGGGCAAAATACAGCTCCATGGGCTTGTTGACCTTCCAGTACTTCTCACTGACCAGCTCCAGGGAGAAGGACCCATTCAGGACCTGGGAGGAGGAGGAGAGATGGTGAAAGGAAGCAAAGGCAACTAAATGAAATGTGAAAATAAAATGTGTGTGTGAGAGAGAGAGGGAGGGGGAGAGTGTGACAGAGATGAGAGAGAGAGATAGTGAGAGAGATAGGGAGAGAGAGAGAGCGTGAGAGAGAGAGGGAGAGAGATGAGAGAGAGAGATAGGGAGAGAGAGATGAGAGAGAGAGATAGGGAGAGAGAGAGCAAGAGAGAGAGAGCAAGAGAGAGAGAGCGTGAGAGAGAGAGAGAGCGTGAGAGAGAGAGAGAGCGTGAGAGAGAGAGAGAGCGTGAGAGAGAAGAGAGAGGCCGGAGAAGAGAGAGGATGAGAGAGAGCGATGAGAGAGAGAGCCACATGAGAGAGGAGAGAGAGAAGCGTGGGGAGAGGAGAGAGAGAGAAGAGAGAGCATGAGAGAGAGAGCGAGTGTGACAGAGAGAGAGAGAGAGATCGCGTGAGAGAGAGAGAGAGTGTGAGGGAGAGAGTGTGACAGCGTGTGAGAGACAGAGAGCGTACGGTGAACTGCTGGCTGGCTGAGGGGATGTAGATGGTGTACTGCTTCTCGCTGGCTGTGTCCACACAGGCAGGGCTGCTCTCCTGAGTCCTTCTCAGCTCCTCCAAAGCCAGACGCACCGCCAGGTACTTGGACAGGTGGTCCACTGTGGCGTTTCCTGACGTCTTGATGTACCTACACACAGAGACACGGCCTGTGTTAGTGGCAGGAGTGGCTGTGTCTGTGAGGAGTGTGTGTGTGTGTGAGAGGAGTGTGTGTGTGTGTGAGGAGTGTGTGTACGTGTGTGTCTGTGAGGAGTGTGTGTGTGTGTGTGTGTGTGAGAGGAGTGTGTGTGTGTGTGTGTATGTGCGTGTATGTGTGTGTGAGGAGTGTGTGTGTGTGTGAGGAGTGTGTGTACGTGTGTGTCTATGAGAAGTGTGTGTGTGTGTGTGTGTGTGTCTATGAGGAGTGTGTGTGTGTGTGTGTGACCTGGTCTGGGCAGGGTCTTCCTTCTCCATGAGAGTGGGATGAGGGCGGAACACCAGCTCTATCTCGCTCGCCCCGTCCAGAGCCAGCTCCACCGCCCCGTTCTCCGCCGCGTTGTCCATGTCCAGCCCCGAGTCGTCTGACGTCTTGGTCCGCTTGATGCTAGGCCCCGCCTCCTGGTTGCTATGGACAGAGGCGTTGCTACAGTGGGAGCTGTCTCCGTTGTCCTCCGCGCCGCTGCCGTGATCAAGTTGGTGCTTTTTTCCTCGCTGCAGCCTGCTAGCCCCAGGGGGGAGGGAGAGGGGGGAGGGAGAGGGGGGAGAGAGGTGAGGACAGAGAGCGGGTTGAGGCCATTTTGGGACACAAAGATTGAGAGCAGAGCCAGGTAGCAATAGAGGAATGGAAAGAACTAAAGGACCTTAGGCCTTAGGAGGGGAGGAGAGAGAGCAGGATGTAGGATGGATGTAGGAGAGAGAGGAGGATGTAGGATAGAGAGGAGGATGTAGGAAGGATGTAGGAGAGAGAGCAGGATGTAGGAGGGATGTAGGAGAGAGTGCAGGATGTAGGAGGGATGTAGGAGAGAGTGCAGGATGTAGGATGGATGTAGGAGAGAGTGCAGGATGTAGGATGGATGTAGGAGAGAGCGCAGGATGTAGGATGGATGTAGGAGAGAGCGCAGGATGTAGCAGGGATGTAGGAGAGGAGGAAGTATGAGAGAGAGCAGGATGTAGCAGGGATGTAGGAGAGGAGGAAGTATGAGAGAGAGCAGGATGTAGCAGGGTTGTAGGAGAGGAGTATGTAGGAGGGATGTAGGAGGGATGTAGGAGAGGAGGATGGATGTAGGAGATACAGAGACAGATGTAGCAGAGATGTAGGAGATACAGAGACAGATGTAGCAGAGATGTAGGAGATACAGAGACAGATGTAGGGGAGCGCAGGGGGACCCAGACCTGTTCATGGCCTGTATCTTGAGCCCCTCCTCGATGCTGTGACTGAGGGCGTGTGGGTTGTTGTGTTTGCTGATGCGGGCCAGAACCCTCTCTTGATGGGCCTCGTACTCGTCTCTGCTGGGGTAGATCTTGCTGATCAGGGCGTCAAAGTTGGGGTCTGGACGCAGGGAGCGCTTCGACACCAGCTTCTTCCTGCACGTCGGACACTCCTTGTTCCTGGTTTGCGGGAGGAGCCAATCAGAAGGGTTAGAAGTGGGGAGGGGAAGGGAGGAGGACCAATGGGAGAGGGGAATGGATGCAGGTGCTGATTGTGTCGTCTCTACATCACACATGTTCATGTAAACAAACTCTTTTAAATCTTCCACCTTCCCTTTCTCCCCCAGCCCTTCGCCCTCCCTCCCTCCCTCCCCCCCTCTCCCCTCCCTCCCCCTTACCCAGAGCGCAGTGCGGTGATGATGCAGTCAGCACAGAAGCGATGCAGGCACTCCTTAGTGGTCATAGTGTTCTTCAGCATGTCCAGACAGATGGGACACATCAGCTCGCTGTGGAGGGAGCGAGGAGACACGGCGATCTCCAAGCCATCTGTGATGGCCTCCTGGAGGAGGGGGCAAGGCAGGAGTTAAAACAACACAGGTTAGACAACAACACAACCACCACATAACACCACCGCCTCCTCCACCACCACCACCACCACAGGTTACACACCACCACCACCACCACTAAACAGTAGCGTAGTTACACACATTAACATAGCTAGCACAACAGACATTAACATAGCAAGCACAACACTCTTTCAAATGTACATCCATAAAATATAGGAGGAAAATGCAATGAATGCGTAAAAATGTCTTAAAGTATTCAAGCCAGAAGTGTTGGGAAGCAGGTTTAACTGCACACTTGCAAGCGTTCAGAGCCCATTAGAAGTGACAATCTCAGGGCGTGTGACCAGGGAAAGGGAACTGTTTACCATCAGCATTTGACTAGAATCACCGGGGGCAACTGTGCTGCACTACCAAGACCATGTCCACATGTGCTGCTGGCTCATCCTCGTAAACATTCACTGATGTCAGCATTAACAACCAGAGACAGAGACAAGAAGAAGGCCTCTATTGTTTACCTCCCCCTCCCCTCCCTCCCTCCCCCAAACTTAAGACACCACCCTGCAATTGGAAAAGGACCGTTGGAAAATACCATGCTGACATCACGCTATTGCCCCTGTTGGTATGGTCTCTAGTCCACCCCCTTTAAAGTTCAAGTGCTCTGTTCCGATTCGTGAGCATAATTTCAGACTGATGCGAAAATGGAGCAGTTTAAGCTCGTTTGGGTGGGGGCTGTGAGATTGGAAAGCATTGATGAGCTTTTGGTGAAAACAAACGTATGAACAATTGTACAGTTGGAATGACTGTGTTGGGATAAATGTGGTTGTTGGGGAACTTTTTTTTGCTCTCACAGATGGGATTCTTTTTTGGCTTGTGTCAAAGACCAAAACAAGTTTCCAATCACCCCCAACGAGAGGGTCTGATGTCATCCATTTGTCATGCTTCCTCCTTTCAAAAGCCCTTCAGAACACAACCCGAAACAGACCAAACAGAAACACGACCCCACAAACGAACACACAAAACGAAACCACGCAACCCACACGACAGACCAACAGAACCACCGCATCACCATCACGGAACACAACAGAACAGAACCACCGCACCACCACACCGAACAGAAACAGAACCACCGCACCACCACACCGAACAGAAACACAAACAGAACCACCGCACCACCACACCGAACGACAAACAGAACCACCGCACCACCACACCGAACACACAACACAACACGCACCACCACACAACACACACACAAACACGAACACCGCACCACCACGATCCGAACTACAAAACAGAACACGCACACCTACAAGAACGACAAAACAACCCGCACACCGCACCGGAATAAGACGTGTAACTCCGGTCCCACGCTGCGGACCTACCTGCGGTGTTCTCTGCAGCTCGTACAAACTGAGTTCCCATGTCTTACTGAGGGCTTGAACCCCGTTCGTCTGCACCGTCTGGGTCATCCTGTCGGTTCTAGAACGGAGGAAAAAATGCACATTACCGTACAACTACCGGAGGGTAACCGGAACGTAGCAGCAAGCTACGGTTGACTGTCGAATCAGAATCGGTTTTTATTCGCCATGCAAGATACACAAGCACATAATTTACTGAGGCAGGGAAGTGCAAACATAGAACATATATATATATAAACAGCAAAGCAAGGTAAACAATAAACTATGTCCAAGCGACTTCAGCAAATGGAATGAAAGCAGCGCTGAGCGCTTGTCACCATGTAGCCAACATGCTAATACTGTTGCTGTGTGTTGACTAGCTAGCAAAGCTAGCCTAGCTCGCTAGCTAAAAACAACACCCAAAACAATGACTGAAACACTGACTACAAGGCAGAAAACGTTCTGAAGACTTAAATTTTAATAACAAGTTTTAAGATAAAATGTGTTTGTCATCTTTTTCTGTGGGCCAATGTATTATTTTACTTCGGAGATTAAATGAATCACCGTCTAATTAACTTGAGTAGCTAGCTAGCCAGCTAGCGACCACAACATTGACGCTTAATGACAGCACCCGCGGACATGCTAACGACAGCTATCGACGTGACATCAGTTAGCCATTTGATCTTTGCCTTTGTGTTTAATACAATATAGCATTAAAGAATCGGTTCAAAACAATGTGCCCAAGTTTCACACCGTTTAAACACAGCGGAAAACACCAGAGAATTAAAAATACACAGATAACAGATGAGATTTAACTTGTTAAAATGGCCCAAAAACGCAAAAAAAACAAGACTGTCTTGAATCAGAACCTGGACTAGCTACGAGGCTTAGGCTAGCTAGCTAGCCTAGCTAATTGCTAAGCAGACTATTATTACGGCCATTGACGAGATTTTGAAGACTGGTCATTTGCCATACCGTTGGCAGGTCAATATTCGGTTTACTAATATGGTCTGTTTGTCAGGCAAAACAGTCATATAAATATATAAATACGTTTCTTTCGTTGCTACTTACATTTCTGTGTTGTGGATACAGAGAAATAGCCAGCGCGTTCTGGCAACTGCAATATGGCGGCCTCAGGCTTCGCAGGGGTGTCTGGGAAACGTAGGAATTAGGAACTGGGAGGGGGGGGGGTGCATGCTTATAACAGTCTAGTTTACAGGTCTATGTTTATAATAGTCTAGTAACAAGTCTATGTTTGTACAAGGATTTCATACATGACCTACTGAACATTTAAACCACGTTGATGACGTGCTTTAAACGCTTATTTGGCCACGATTGTAGCGCCTAATCATTTGGTTAATTCAAGTTTCAAAAATTGCTATCATGTTAGACATGAAATTGTGTGTTGCCATGACTGCGCTACAGAGAAAATTGCTGTAGACTGTAATAAAAATTACAGATGAGATTCCGTTTTTGTCAGATAGTCTCATCACTTATTGGCGTTATACCTGTGGGTTCTGTCAACTTAACTTAACTTAATATTATCACTGTTTAAATTCATTTCATTCGAAGTAGACAATAGTCTGCGATGAGCCAAAGTGGGGATCGACACCGCCTACATAAACCCACTGTTAAGTCAAATAGGCTGTAGGTGTTATGAAATATTTCTCAGATAACCTACATGTTTAGCCTAACATATACGTTAAATGTGTTTAATGTCGCGAAAGACACTTTCAGAGTCAATATAGGAGATAACGAGGTCTGTAATTGCTTCAGAGAGCGTGCAGGCGGTGCCAACTCGGTTTGAGGAAGTTCCCATCCGCACCCTTCATATTCAAACACGCGCCGCTCTGACCGGTCTCCAAAGAGCGCTCGCTCCATCCAGACCACAGCACCAGAGAGCGGCGATACTTCTGCGACTACGGGCGCGTTATCTATATATTCAGCGGCTCACGGGGTACCAGGGTAGGCCTAAGGTCGGCTGTGCTAAAATGGGAGCTTCCTCTAGTCTTTTGGATGAAACTAAAGCAAACTACATTAAAGGTAAATGTGCACTTTCACCGACACGATGTTTGTCAAAAACCTTAAAGAGTCCGTTCTCTCTGCAACGACATCTGTTTACAAGAGGCGAAAGGGAGTTTGAGAATATTGTGTGAGATTCTATGAATGATGCGACGCGGCGATGAGAAAAGAGTGCAGTTTGGAAGACGAGGTTTAGAACCAGTTTTAACTTCCAAGTCCTGAGCGAGACGGAGCTCACAGAAGACAGACGTCAAATAGGTGACGATGTTGTTCACTTACATTACTGTCTAAAATGGAGTAACGTCCTGTGGTTTAAGATGTTTGGTCATTTAAACGGTGTTTCTGTGTGGTTACTTGCAACATTATAGTGTTCTGCAACATTAAGATGAGTGAATATGATCATCAAAGACTCCTTCATCTTTCAATCTCTGCCCTCTTCACTTCCTCTAACTCTGGCCACTTCTGTCTCTCCTCCCCGCTCCCTCCTCTCTCCCTCCTCTCTCCCCCCTTCTCTCTGTCATCTCCACTTCCTCTCTCTCTCCCCCCCCCCCCTCGCTTCCACCCTCACTCCCCTTTTCTCTCTGGCTTTAGTAAAGATCTCTAAGGGAGTAAAACAGCAAAACAGATGGATTCTACAGATGGGAAACACAGTTGTTTAGTGGGCCAGCCAACTTCTCTCCTCGTGTGAGTGAGTCTGACTGTCTGTCTGTCTGTGTGTGTGTGTGTGTGTGTGTGTGTGTGTGTGTTGTGTGTGTGAGTGTGTGTGAATGTGTCAGTGTCTGTGTGAGTGTGTGTGAGTGAGTGAGTGAATGTGTGTGTGGGTGAGAGAGAGAGACTGTGCGTGTGAGTGTGTGTGTGTGAGAGTGTGTGTGTGTGTGAGAGAGAGAGAGACTGTGTGTGAGTGAGTGTTTGTGTGTGTGTGAGAGAGAGACTGTGGCGTGGGCGGCTGTGTGGGGTTAGGAGAGAGAGACTGTGTGTGTGAGTGTGTGTGAGTGTGTGTGAGAGAGACTGTGTGTGTGTGAGACAGACAGAGAGAGAGAGACTGTGTGTGTGTGTGTGTGTGAGTGAGTGTGTGTGAGAGTGTGTGTGTGTGTGAGACAGACAGACAGACAGACAGAGCAGGGTGATGCCTGTTTGAGCTGCTGCCACAGTGACCTCATCAGTGTGACACTTTCCAGCTCAGTTGCTGTGTTGTGTTTGTGTGTGTGTGTGTGTGCGTGTGTACGTGTGTGTGTGTGTGTGTGCGTGTGTACGTGTGTGTGTGTGGTGTATGTGTGTGTGTGAGAAAGAGAGAGAGAGAGGAGAGAGAGAGAGAGAGAAAGAGAAAGAGGAGAGAGAGAAAGAGAGAGAAAAAAAGAGAATGAGCAAAAGACAGAGTATTTCCTGTGGCTAACATTCCTTATTGTGCAGCTGAAAGCTGGAAACTCCTTGTCTGAAGGTAAAATATGGTTGAAATTTGGATAACAATTTCTATTTGATTTGTTTGGTGTGAGTAGAAATGGAGCATCGTTATGCTCGGGTTGGAAAGCAGGTTCAGCATTTGTTTGTTTTCAGAGTTGTAGGGTTTTAGTTTAGTGGTTTAGTGGTGAGAGAAAACTGGATTTCTAATGGGTCTAAACAACATAATTCTAAGGACTAAATTATGTCCCCACCAGAATAGAACTATAAATGTGTGTGTGTGTGTGTGCGTGTGTGAGTGTGTGTGTGTGTGTGTGTGAGTGTGTGTGTGTGTGTGTGGTGTGAGTGTGTGTGTGTGTGCTGTGAGTGTGTGTGTGTGTGTGTGAGTGTGTGTGTGTGTGTGTGTGAGAGTGTGTGTGTGTGTGTGATGTGGTGTGTTGTTGTGGTGTGAGTGTGGTGTGTGGTGTGAGTGTGTGTGTGAAGTGTGTGTGTGTGTGGTGGTGGGTGTGGTGTGTGTGTGTGTGTGTGTGTGTGTGTGCACATCAATCTTATCAACATCCTGATTTTGAAGTAAACTCAAACCACAAATAGTCTATTATGTCTGATATCATCACCCTCTGTTGGGATGAGAGGAAGAGAGAGATAATGACCAAAGAAGGGTAAGGGGGGGAGGAAGAGAGAGGGAGGAGGAAGAGAGGGAGGGAGACAGGGGGGAGGAAGAGAGAGGGGGAAGAAGAGAGAGGGAGGGAGACAGGGGGAGGAAGAGAGAGGGAGGAGGAAGAGAGAGGGGGAGCGGAGACAGGGGGGAGGAAGAGAGAGGGGGAAGAAGAGAGAGGGAGGAGGAAGAGAGAGGGAGGGAGACGGGGGGAGGGAGAGAGAGGGAGGGAGAGAAAGGGAGGAAGAGAGAGAGAGAGGGAGGGAGAGAGGGAGAGAGGGAGTGAGAGGGAGGGAGAGAGAGGGAGGGAGATACAGACTGATAGAGAGGGGGGGGAGTCGTGGAACGTAAATATACTATAGGGATCATGAGAGATAAGAGTTAATGTGGTCATGTAGACGGTCTCGTATCTGCATTAACTCTTAAACACGTGTCTATTTCTGCTCTCGAATCTATTTTACGGCCCTTTGCTCTACTTAACAGTGGACTGTGTGTGTGTGTATGTGTGTGTGTACATGTGTGTGTGTGTGTGTATGTGTGTGTGTACATGTGTGTACATGTGTGTGTGTGTGTGTGTCTAGGTTGTGCGGAGGCGGAGCTAAAGAGCTTCAGCCCTCACTACCGTCAGCAGGCCCTGTTGGCGAGCGTCCAGCTGCTGCAGGAGGAGGCGGAGCCCCGCAGGGAGGGGCGGGGCTTGCTGCTTACTCCCAAGGTAAGGGGCGTGGCTACAGACGTCCTCGTGAAAATACAGGAAGTAGTTTTTGTTCCATCATGAGGCGTTTGTGAAGATTTAATGGAGGTTTCGGGACAAATGACTGTTTTGAGTTGGTGTGTTTTAGAGCAGGCCCAGTGTAAACCTCTGTAGCTGAGCCACTGGGGGGTGGGGGTGGCTCCGTGGGGGGGTGTGGCTCCGTGGGGGGGTGGTCGTGGGGGGGGTGTGGCTCGGGTGGCGGGTTGGTCCGTGGGGGGGGGGGGCGGGGCGTGCTTCGTGTGTGTGTGTGGGGGGGGTCCCTGGGGTGTGGTGGGTGGTAGTAATCTAATAAGAAGAACGCAGTCATTGAAGTTAAGGAAGTTTTAAACTTGCCGGCAAGGAGACAAATCTGATCGCCGTTACAAAGTTGTTGTTGTTGTAGTCACAAACTATTTCTCAATAGTCATTGGTTCATTTCAAACAGGCAGTTCTTCATTTTAGTTCTGTGATTGGAGTTTCCTTAGTCCAGATACAGTCATGTGACCTAACTCAAGTTGTCCCCTCCACATTCCATTAGAGTAATAAGCACTCTTAGCTCCACAGGGGGCACCTACTCCTCTGGGCCAGGTGTCCCCTCTTTGAAGGGGTCACTCTATCCTCAGATAAGGAATCTCCTCAACAGGCAGACCCCCAACTATCAAATCACTCAGATCAGCCAAGCTAACTCTCCCTTAAGAAATAAGAGTCTGTTGTTGAGAACTCCATTGTTTTATACAGAATAAGGGTTACATGAGAACTTACTCTAAAAGTGTGGCTCTGTGGAGTAAGATGACATTATGCTAATGATGTGTGTGTGTGTGTGTGTGTCTTTCTGCGTGTGTATGGTGTGTGGCTGTCTGCGTGTGTATGGTGTGTGTGTGTGTGTGTCTTTCTGCGTGTGTATGGTGTGTGTGTGTGTGTGTCTTTCTGCGTGTGTATGGTGTGTGTGTATCTGTCTGCGTGTGTATGGTGTGTGTGTTTGTGTGAGTGTGTTGGTGTGTGTGTTTGTGTGAGTGTGTAGGAGACAAGGAGTTCAGAGGAGTTGATGTACAACAACAGTGTGAATTGCCATGATGACAGCAAAAAGTGGAAGGAGAGGTTTGTGGTTGTCAGGGGCAACTACACACTGGAACTACATGACACGCAGGAGGTACCCAGGTGGTCTATCATCTCTCTCATATCTCTCTCTCTCCCCTCTCTCCTTTCATCTCTCTCTCTCTCTCCCCTCTCTCTCTCTCCTTTCATCTCTCTCTCTCTCTCCTCTCAACTCTCTCTGTCTCTTTCTCTCGGTTAACATATGAAATTATGAATAAATTGTTGAAAGAATTGAAACAATATTATGTATCTCTCCTCCCTCCTCCTCCATCCTCTTCTCTTCTCCCCCCTCTCTTCTCCTCCTCCTCCTCCATCCTCTTCTCTTCTCCCCCTCTCTCCCTCTCTCCTCCTCCATCCTCTTCCCTCCCTCTTCTTCCCTCTCCTCCTCCTCCCATTCCTCCCCTATCTCTCCTCCCTCCTTCTCCCTCCTCCTCCCTCCCCCCAGAGTTTCAGCAGAGGGACCCCTGCCAGACTCAGTCAGTGTTTAACAGGGGGAGTGGCCATGACCTCAGAAGATCTGTACTCTGCTCTGCTGGACCAGACCTTCTCTGGTGTGTGTGTGTGTGTGTGTGTCTGCGTGTGTGTGTGTGTGTCTGCGTGTGTGTGTGTCTGCGTGTGTGTGTGTCTGCGTGTGTGTGTGTGTGTGTCTGCGTGTGTGTGTGTGTGTGCTGCGTGTGTGTGTGTCTGTGTTGGTTGTGTGTGTGTGTCTGCGTGTTGTGTGTGTGGTGTGTGTCTGCGTGTGTGTGTGTGTCTGTGTGTGTGTGTGTGGTGTGTGTGTGGCAGGTCTGACTGTGTGTATCGGTGTGTACATGAGTGCATCAGTGTGTGCGTGTTTGTGTCTCTGTGTGTGTGTGGTGTGCCTGGTGTGTGTGTTGTGTGTGTCGTCTGGTGTGTGTGTGTGTGTGTGTGTGTCCTGGTGTGTGTGTGTGTGTGTGTGTGTGTGACTGTGTGTGTGTTGTGTGACTGTGTGACTGTGTGTGTGTGTGTGTCTGGTGTGTGTGTGTGTGCGTGGTGTGTGTGTGTGTGTGTGTGTGTGTGTGTGTGTGTGTGTGTAGGTACAAAGGAGGAGAGTGCAGTTCCTTCAGTTCCTGCAGGATGGTTCCCTGTGTTTCTGTGTCTTCCCTACAGTCCAGATCTGTTCTTCTCCTTCCGACAGGAAGAGCAACGAGCTCACTTCCTGTCCACCCTAAACACCTGTATCAGACACCAGAACCTTGGTATGCCACAGACACACACACAGTCACACACACACACACAGTCACACACACACAGTCATACACACACACACACACACACAGTCACACACACACAGTCACGCACACAGTCACACACACACACAGTCATACACACACACAGTCATACACACACAGTCACACACACACAGTCACACACACACAGTCACACACACACAGTCACACACACAGTCACACACACACAAACAGTCATACACACACACAGACACACACACACAGTCACATACAGACACACACACAGACACACACACACGCACACACCATACACACACACACAGACACATACACACACACAGACACACACACACACACAGTCACACAGTCACACACAGTCACACACACAGACACACACACAGACACACACACAGACACACAGACACAGACACACACACAGTCCCACACAGACACACACAGACACGCACACAGTCCACACCAGACACACACACAGACACACACACACACACACACACACACCACACACAAACAGCTTGTCAGTGAGTCATGCGCTTGTTTGCTACCACATCCATTCTAGAACATTCTGCTGCATCACCTTGTTGTTCTGTGGTTACCCTGGCAACAAGCCAATAATACAACTGTTCTCAGTGGGCTTCCTGTCAGGAAATTATTTGACATCTTGCGGTTAACTGCTGGTGCACCCAGTCCAGCTCTGACCACACTTCCTCTCAGCTACACTTCACACTTCCTGCCAGCTACACATCACACTTCCTGCCGAAGTGCTCTGACACACAGCTGAAACTGTCTGAAACGCTCGGCATCCATACTGCCTGACCGCGGCAGGGAGGAGGAGCTAGCTTCCTTGATGGGAGGAGCTAGCTTCCCTGGTGGGAGGAGCTAGCTTCCCTGATGGGAGGAGCTGGCTTCCTGGATGGGAGGAGCTAGCTTCCCTGATGGGAGGAGCTGGCTTCCTGGATGGGAGGAGCTAGCTTCCCTGATGGGAGGAGCTGGCTTCCTGGATGGGAGGAGCTAGCTTCCCTGATGCGTCACTGCTTAAAGCTCAGCCACGTTACTGTCACACCTGGTGAAGGACAACAGACTCCTCCAGGGTGGTCCTGGTGCTGTAACCATGGTGCTGTAACCATGGTGCTGTAACTATGATACTGTAACCATGGTGCTGTGACCCCTGGTGCTGTAACCATGGTGCTGTAACCATGGTGCTGTAACCATGATGCTGTAACCATGGTGCTGTGACCCCTTGTGCTGTAACTATGGTGCTGTAACTATGGTGCTGTGACCCCTTGTGCTGTAACTATGGTGCTGTGACCCCTTGTGCTGTGACCATGGTGCTGTAACCATGTTGCTGTGGCCCCTGGTGCTGTAACCATGGTGCTGTAACTATGGTGCTGTAACTATGGTGCTGTGGCCCTGTCCCCAGGCTGGCGAGAGGGCCCCAGAGGAGAGGTACTGGCCCTGCAGAAAGCCCTGCTCTTCTACCGACAGGAGAAGAACCACTATGAGTCCTGGGAGCTGGAACTGGGCTCGGACCTGCAGGTACACACACACCAACGTTACTGTGCATATGCCTGTGTGTTTATATGTATATATGTTCATGTGTGTATGTGTGTGTGTGTGTGTGTATGTGAGTGTGTTTGTGTATGTGTGTGTGTGTGTTTGTGTGAGTGTCTGTGGTGTCTGTATGCGTGCGTGTGTGTTTGTGTGTGTGTGTGTGTGTATGTGTGTGTGTGTGTGTGTTTGTGAAGGTGTTGTGTAACCTGGTGATGGAGGAACTGCTCCCGTCCCTCCAGACTGACCTGCTGCCCAGACTGAGAGGCAGAAGGAGGCTGTGGACCTCTGTGAGTCTCACAACACACACACACACTCACACACACACACATCCACACACACCCCAACACGCTCACCACACATACACTCACACAACAGCACACTCACACAACTCACCAACACACACTCACACTCACACACACTCACACACACACACACACACACACTCACACACACACACACTCTCACACACTCACTCACACACTCTCACACACACCACACACACACACACGCACAGGTCTTTGTCTAAACGCATCAGTCAGTGGAGGCAATTCAACGCTGCTCTTTGGCGTCCCCTGGTGGCAGGTAGTGCAAGCAGCATACCAGTTGGTCCAGGAGCAGATGCGGATTGGGCTAGAGGCCCTGAAGGAGGAGTGTCGCCAGATGGCTTCAGCCAATCAGACGCTCATACGCTCCAACCTCGACCAGATCCTGGCCTCACAAGCTTTCTTACAGGACAAGCTGTCAGGTGACACACACACACACACTCTGGACACACACGCACACACACTGCTGGAACACACACCACACACACACACGCTATCACTGACCGTGTTTCCAGTGTGTGTGTGTCCAGAGTGTGTGTGTGTTCCAGCGGAGCGTGTGTGTGTGTGTTAACAGTGTGTGTGTGTCCAGCAGTGTTGTGTGTGCAGCAACCATGTGGAGTGTGTTAACAGTATGTGTGTGTGTGTGTCCAGAGTGTGTGTGTGTTCCAGTGGAGCGTGTGTGTGTGTGTTAACAGTGTGTGTGTGTGTGTGTCCAGACTGTGTGTGTATGTTCCAGCGGAGCGTGTGTGTTAACAGTGTGTGTGTGTGTGTGTGTCCAGAGAGTGTGTGTGTGTGTTAACAGTGTGTGTGTGTGTGTCCAGAGTGTGTGTGTGTTCCAGCGGAGCGTGTGTGTGTGTGTTAACAGTGTGTGTGTGTGTGTTGTGTCCAGAGTGTGTTGTGTAGTGTGACAGTGTGTCAGTGTGCCTGTGTGAGTGCCTGTGTGTGTGCGTGTGGGTGTGTCGCAAGTGTGTGTGTGTGTGCGGGAGCGTGTGTGTGTGTGTTAACAGTGTGTGTGTGTCCAGAGTGTGTGTATGTTCCAAGCGGAGCGTGTGTGTTAACAGTGTGTGTGTGTGTGTGTGTGTGGTGTGTGTGTCAGAGAGAGAGAAAGAGGAGGAAGGGAAGCTTGTGTGTGTGTTAACATGTGTGTGCGTTGTGTGTGTCCGAGTGTGTGTGTGTTTTTGTGTTTTTTTGTGTGTTTGTGTGTGGTGTGGTGTGTGTCCAGAGTGTGTGTGTGTTCCAGCGGAGCGTGTGTGCATACCAGTGTGGTTCCCTGCCTGCCGTCTCTCCTGGAGGAACTGAGGGAGAGCGTCAGAGGAGGGTTTTTGGCTCTGCGTCGCCACCTGGAGGACAGGCTGACCTCTGCATGCCTCACACTGGGAGAGGGGGCGCAGGCGGGGTCAGAACAGGTCACCATGGTGAGTGTGGGGGTGGGGTTGAAGGAGGGACGACATGAGGGTTAATTCTGACAGTCTCCATCCTGCTCCCCTCTTCCCCTCCCTCTCCTCCTCTCCCCTTCTCTCTTCCCCCCCTCTCCTCTCCTCCCCTCCCCTTCTCTCTTCCCCCCCCTCTCCTCTCCTCCTCCCCTCTCCTCCACTTCCCTCTCCTCTCTCCTCTCTCTTCCTCCCTCCTCTTCTCCCCTCTCTCCTCCTCCTCCCCTCCTCTGGCCTCTCCGCCCTCTCCTCTCCTCCCTCCCCTTCTCTCATCCCTCTCCTCCTCTCCCTCCCTCCCCTCCTCTGCCCTCTCCCCCTCTCCCTCCTCTCCCTCTCCTCCTCTCCCTCCCCTCTCCTTTGCCCTCTCCCCTCCCCTCCTCTCCCTCCCCTTCCTACCCTCCTCTCCCTTCCCCTCTCCCCTCCTCTCACCTCCCTCCCTCTCACCTTCCTCCCTCCTCAGGCAGTGTCTCCTCTGTACTCCTCCAGTCTGGAGCAGTGTTACCAGCCTGTGGAGCAGCTGAGAGACAAGCAGCAAGATCTCCTCCAGAGATTCAGATTCTCAACCTGTCAGCAGCTCATCCACACCACGCAGACAGACATGCAGCAGGTCTGTCTACACCACGCAGACAGACATGCAGCAGCTCATCCACACCACGCAGACAGACATGCAGCAGCTCATCCACACCACGCAGACAGACATGCAGCAGCTCATCCACACCACGCAGACAGACGGCAAGACAGACAGCCAGACAGCAGGCAAGCAGGCAGGCAGGTCAGGCAGGCAGGCAGGCAGAGATGTAGACAGACAGAACAGACAGACCGGCAGGGAGAATCAGCCCAGACAAGACAAAAACGACAGACAGACAGCAGGCAGGCAGGCAGACAGACAGACAGACAGACAGAAGGACACACAGACAGACAGATCGACAGACAGACAGGCAGGGAGAAACAGGCAGAGATGTAGACAGACTGATAGACTGACATGCAGAAGATCTGGGCACATTGTTCTATATGTGTTTTTTAATGTATACTATATGTGTGTGCGCGTGTGTGTGTGTGTGTTTGTGGCGTGTGGTGTGGTGTGTGTGTGGTGTGTGTGTAGCTGAATGGAGAGTGCTGTTCACACCTTTGAACTACTGGTCCAATCAGAACCACCAGCTCAGTGGAACTCTGCTGTGGAGAAGATCAAGCGGCGTGTGCTCAAGGTACACACACACACACACACACACACACACACACACACACACTTACACACCAACCACACACATCACACTCACACTATGTATAGATTTAATAATATGTATAGCCAACCTGCGACTGAAGTGTGTTGTCATAGCAACTGACCTGTGTCTCGTTGTCATGGTGACAGCTGTATGACCACGACAGTCGTTTAGCTCTGAAGAGAATCCTGAAAGAAGCTCTGATCGACATCACACTTCCTGTCCTACGCAGGAACTTGGCACCCACCTGTAAACCTGTAGTGAAAACCCTCTCTCTTCCTCTCTCTCCTCCTCTCTTTCTCTTTCCTGTCTCTCCTCTCTTCTCCCTGTCTCCCTCTCTCCTCCCTGTCTCTCTGTCTCTCTCTCCCCTCCTCTCTCCTCTTCATCTCATGTGTCCATGTCCTGAAGGTGGTACTGGTGGCAGTTGATGATGGATTGTCGTTACAGGAGCTGCAGAAGTTCGATGAGTTCATCTTTGCTGACTACAGTGAGCTCATTCGGATGGAGAACATCTATGAAGACCTTCTTCTCTGTCTTCTCACCAAGGAAATCGACAAGGTAACCTCTCTTCTCCCCCTCTCCTCTCTCCCTATCTCTTTTTCTCCCTCCCTATCTCTCTTCCTCCCTCATCTCTATGCTCACCTTCATCCTGTCTGCCTGTCTCTCTCATCATCATGCCTGTCTGTCTCTGTGTTCTTCACCATGGTCTGTCTGTCTCTTCTCCTTCATGATGCTGTCTGTCTCTCTCTTCAGTGATGCCTGTCTGTGTCTCCCCTCCAGTGATACCTGTCTGTCTCTCTCCTCCAGTGATGTTAGCAGCAGCCAGTGAGAGCAACCATCTCCAGGTGGACAGTTCCAACCAAGCCACCAGTCAGACCAGCTTATCCTGCTACTCTGACACTGACCCTAGTCCTAACACTGACCCCAGTCCTAACCCTGACCCTAGTCCTAACCCTGACCCCAGTCCTAACATTGACCCTAGTCCTAACATTGACCCCAGTCCTAACATTGACCCAAGTTCTAACCCTGACCCCAGTTCTAACCCTGACCCGAGTCCTAACCCTGACCCCAGTCCTAACACTGACCCCAGTCCTAACTCTGACCCTAGTCCTAACACTGACCCCAGTCCTAACTCTGACCCTAGTCCTAACACTGACCCCAGTCCTAACTCTGACCCTAGTCCTAACACTGACCCCAGTCCTAACTCTGACCCTAGTCCTAACACTGACCCCAGTCCTAACTCTGACCCTAGTCCTAACACTGACCCCAGTTCTAACCCTGACCCCAGTTCTAACCCTGACCCCAGTCCTAACCCTGACCCCAGTCCTAACACTGACCCCAGTCCTAACATTGACCCAAGTTCTAACCCTGACCCCAGCCCTAACACTGACCCAGCCCTAACGCCTGACCCTAGTCCTAACATTGACCCCAGTCCTAACATTGACCCAAGTTCTAACCCTGACCCCAGCCCTCAATCTAGTCCTAACATTGACCCCAGTCCTAACCCTGACCCCAGTCCTAACCCTGACCCCAGTCCTAACCCTAACCAAAGTCCTAACCCTGACCCCAGCCCTCAATCTAGTCCTAACATTGACCCCAGTCCTGATCCTGTGTCTAACCCTCCCTGTCCCCAACCTACTTTTAAATCTGAGCAGATTTCTGACGCCCTTCCCGCCCCTGCCTCCCCCACAGCCCTCCTCCCTGCCCCCCTCCCCACCCCTAACTCCCACAGCCTCCTCCCTCCCCCTCCCCACCTTGCCTCGCCTAACAGCCTCCTCCTTGCCCCGCCTCCCCCACACCCCTCCCACACTGCCCCCCCCGCTGCCTCCCCTGCTGCCCCCCTCCTCACCCCTGCCTCCCCCCCAGGTCACCTCCCTGAGGTGTCAGTTCAGGACCAGACTCCAACAGCTACCATCTCTCTCTCTGCTGTGGTAGAGACCCTCACAGGATGTGAGGTCAAAAATACCGGAAGTGAGGTCATCGCCAAAGGATGTGATGTCATTGACATAGTCACTGACAGTCTTGCTTCCATGTGTGCCACTGCGCCCCCTACTGGCCAGAGACAAGCTACTGACAGAGCAGTGTACCTTAACCCTCCTAAAGCACACCCTGAAACACGACACAATGGTACAATCCAAGATGCCACCCCCAGAAGTGACAGTGGTACAGTCCAAGATACCATTCCCATGATCGACAGTAGTATGGTCCAATCAGACACCCTCCTCCTCCCCTTTCTTCCTCTCCTCTCTCCTCCCTCCCTCCTCTGCCTCTCGCCCTCTCCCTCCCTCTCCCCTCTCATCCTCTCCCCTCCCCTCCCTCTCTCTGCCTTCTCCCCCCTCCCCTCCCTCTCCCGCTACCTTCCTCCCCTCCCTCTCTCCTCTCTCCCCCTCTCCCTCCTCTCCCCTCCCCTCCTCTCCCCTTCCTCCCCTCCTCAGGCAGTGTCTCCTCTGTACTCCTCCAGTCTGGAGCAGTGTTACCAGCCTGTGGAGCAGCTGAGAGACAAGCAGCAAGATCTCCTCCAGAGATTCAGATTCTCAACCTGTCAGCAGCTCATCCACACCACGCAGACAGACATGCAGCAGGTCTGTCTACACCACGCAGACAGACATGCAGCAGGTCTGTCCACACCACGCAGACAGACATGCAGCAGGTCTGTCCACACCACGCAGACAGACGGGCAGACAGACAGACAGACAGACAGACAGACAGGCAGGCAGGCAGGCAGGCAGGCAGGCAGAGATGTAGACAGACAGACACACAGACAGACAGGCAGGGAGAAACAGGCAGACAGACAGACAGACAGACAGACAGGCAGGCAGGCAGGCAGACAGACAGACAGACAGACAGAAGGACACACAGACAGACAGATCGACAGACAGACAGGCAGGGAGAAACAGGCAGAGATGTAGACAGACTGATAGACTGACATGCAGAAGATCTGGGCACATTGTTCTATATGTGTTTTTTAATGTATACTATATGTGTGTGCGCGTGTGTGTGTGTGTGTTTGTGCGTGTGTGTGGTGTGTGTGTGGTGTGTGTGTAGCTGATGGAGAGTGCTGTTCACACCTTTGAACTACTGGTCCAATCAGAACCACCAGCTCAGTGGAACTCTGCTGTGGAGAAGATCAAGCGGCGTGTGCTCAAGTACAACACACACACCACACACACACACACACACACACCACTTACACACACACACAACACACACACACTCACACTCATTATAGATTTAATAATATGTATAGCCAACCTGCGACTGAAGTGTGTTGTCATAGCAACTGACCTGTGTCTCGTTGTCATGGTGACAGCTGTATGACCACGACAGTCGTTTAGCTCTGAAGAGAATCCTGAAAGAAGCTCTGATCGACATCACACTTCCTGTCCTACGCAGGAACTTGGCACCCACCTGTAAACCTGTAAGTGAAAACCCTCTCTCTCTCCTCTCTCTCCTCCCTCTCTCTTCTCTTCTCCCTGTCTCTCCTCTCTTCTCCCTGTCTCTCCTCTCTCCTCCCTGTCTCTCCTGTCTCTCCTCCCTCCCCTCCCTCTCTCCTCTGTCCATCATCATGTGTCATGTGCTGAGGTGGTACTGTGGCAGTGGATGATGGATTGTCGTTACAGGAGCTGCAGAAGTTCGATGAGTTCATCTTTGCTGACTACAGTGAGCTCATTCGGATGGAGAACATCTATGAAGACCTTCTTCTCTGTCTGCTCACCAAGGAAATCGACAAGGGTAACCTCTCTTCCTCCCCCTCCTCCTCTCTCCCTATCTCTTTTCCTCCCTCCCTATCTCTCTTCCTCCCTCTCTCTTTCCATGCCTCACCCTCTTCATCCTGTCTGCCTGTCTCTCTCATCATCATGCCTGTCTGTCTCTGTGTCTCTTCACCATGTCTGTCTGTCTCTCTCTCCTTCAGTGATGCCTGTCTGTCTCTCTCCTTCAGTGATGCCTGTCTGTGTCTCCCCTCCAGTGATACCTGTCTGTCTCTCTCCTCCAGTGATGTTAGCAGCAGCCAGTGAGAGCAACCATCTCCAGGTGGACAGTTCCAACCAAGCCACCAGTCAGACCAGCTTATCCTGCTACTCTGACACTGACCCTAGTCCTAACCCTGACCCCAGTCCTAACCCTGACCCTAGTCCTAACCCTGACCCCAGTCCTAACCCTGACCCTAGTCCTAACCCTGACCCCAGTCCTAACATTGACCCCAGTTCTAACCCTGACCCGAGTCCTAACCCTGACCCCAGTTCTAACCCTGACCCCAGTTCTAACCCTGACCCCAGTCCTAACATTGACCCCAGCCCTAACATTGACCCCAGTCCTAACCCTGACCCCAGTCCTAACCCTAACCCCAGTTCTAACCCTGACCCCAGCCCTAACACTGACCCTAGTCCTAACACTGACCCCAGTTCTAACCCTGACCCCAGTTCTAACCCTGACCCCAGTCCTAACCCTGACCCCAGTCCTAACATTGACCCCAGTCCTAACATTGACCCTAGTCCTAACATTGACCCCAGTCCTAACCCTGACCCCAGTCCTAACCCTGACCCTAGTCCTAACCCTGACCCCAGCCCTAACACTGACCCCAGTCCTAACCCTGACCCTAGTCCTAACACTGACCCCAGTCCTAACCCTGACCCCAGTCCTAACCCTGACCCCAGTCCTAACCCTAACCAAAGTCCTAACCCTGACCCCAGCCCTCAATCTAGTCCTAACATTGACCCCAGTCCTGATCCTGTGTCTAACCCTCCCTGTCCCCAACCTACTTTTAAATCTGAGCAGATTTCTGACGCCCTTCCCGCCCCTGCCTCCCCCACAGCCCTCCTCCCTGCCCCCGCACCCTAACTCCCCACAGCCTCCCCCTGCCCCCCTCCCACGCGCCTGCTCCCCTAAGCCCTCTCTCCTTGCCTCTCTCCCCCACAGCCCCCCTCCCCACCACCTGCCCCCGCTGCCTCCCTGCTGCCCCCTCCTCACCCCTGCCTCCCCCCCAGGTCACCTCCCTGAGGTGTCAGTTCAGGACCAGACTCCAACAGCTACCATCTCTCTCTCTGCTGTGGTAGAGACCCTCACAGGATGTGAGGTCAAAAATACCGGAAGTGAGGTCATCGCCAAAGGATGTGATGTCATTGACATAGTCACTGACAGTCTTGCTTCCATGTGTGCCACTGCGCCCCCTACTGGCCAGAGACAAGCTACTGACAGAGCAGTGTACCTTAACCCTCCTAAAGCACACCCTGAAACACGACACAATGGTACAATCCAAGATGCCACCCCCAGAAGTGACAGTGGTACAGTCCAAGATACCATTCCCATGATCGACAGTAGTATGGTCCAATCAGACACCCCCATTAATGAGAGTTGTATGGTCCAATCTGACACCCCCCTAAGTGACAGTGGTACATCAAAATTTGACAACCCCATCGGTGAAAGTGGTACGGCCCAATCTGACACTCCTATGAGTGATAATGGTACGCTCAAAGATACTACCCCAACCAGTGAAAGTGGTACGATCAAATCTGACACCCCCCTAAGTGACAGTGGTACATTCAAATCTGACACCCCCATGAGTGAAAGTGGTACGGTCCAATCTGACACTCCTATGAGGGATAATGGTACAGTCCAAGATACTACCCCAACCAGTGAAAGTGGTACGATCAAATCTGACACCCCCATGAGTGACAGTGGTACATTGAAATTTGACACCCCCATGAGTGAAAGTGGTATGGTCCAATCTGACACTCCTATGAGTGATAATGGTACGGTCCAAGATACTACCCCAACCAGTGAAAGTGGTACGATCAAATCTGACACCCCCATGGGTGACAGTACTGCAGTCCAAGAAACCACCCCTATGAGTGAAAGTGGTACAGTCCATGCGGAATTCCCCATGAGTGAAAGTGGTACGGTCCACTCAGTGGAGAGCAGCTCTGAGGGGGAGGAGCCTTCCTCTCCATTGGACAGTATCAGGCAGATCAGAGATTTGGTGGTGGAGGTGATAGAGGTGGAGGACCTGGTGTACAGGCATCCCCACGGCAACAGCACAGCCTGACTCGGTGTTGTTATGGCAACAGACTCCACCCACAGCGTGACTGCCAAGGCACGAAGTACAGTCTGTCTGTCTTCAAACATCAACGTAACGATACGACTGTACGACCTTAGACTTCTATATATATCACACGTGTACAAATATAAAAAAAATACTTCAAGAGTAAAACCCCTCTCTTCTGATGTCATTTTTGTTCCGTAATAAAAAAATAAAAACATAAAAAGTTC
>BROE01000001.1:15708083-15736833 GCA_036571765.1 Plecoglossus altivelis
CTCCGTACTGTGCTGGTTCCCCCTCCTGTCGACTCTCCACCATGTCCAGCCACTGGGCGTTATGCCAACGGAACTTCTCAGACTGGATCTTACTGCCCCACTCCGCGTCATACTCCTGCACACACACACACACACGCATGCACACACACACACACACGCATGCACACACACGCACACACACCACACACACGCACACACACGCACGCATGCACACACACACATGCACACACACACATGCACACACACACACAGACACACGGCAGACAGTCATCACACATGGAAGTGTGTGAGTGTGTTTCTCTGTCAGTGTGTGTGTCTGTGTTTCTCTGTAAGTGTGTGTGTGTATATTTATCTGTAAGTGTGTGTGTGTGTGTGTTTCTCTGTCAGTGTGTGTGTGTGTGTTTCTCTGTCAGTGTGTGTGTGTGTGTGTGTGTGTGTGTGTTTCTCTGTCAGTGTGTGTTACTCACGGCGATGATGTCCAGCGTGTTGTCACACACCTTCCTGATCTCGGTGTTCTTGTCGTGCATCAAGTCTATCAGGTAGGCAGGCGCCTCTGCAGGGGGCGGAGCTAAGGAACGTCACATGACTACCAGGTGGGTGTGGTCATACACAGCACTCCTCAGGATGACATAGGACCCTGAGACGACACTCGAACACCCCAAATACCTTCACTGGTTTACTGTACATCTCAACCATCAGTACCCCTGTCGCCTTGAGCAGAAGCTGTGGAAATGGTGGCCTGTCCCTTTAAGGATACGCGTGTGTTTGATGATGACATCACGGGTGGCCTGATGGAACACCATCTGGTAGAAGACGTACACGATCTGGCACACAAACTCATCGTCTTCCTGCTGGGCTGTAAACAGGAAGCAGGAAGTGAACAGGAAGCAGGAAGTAGGAAAGCAGAAAGTTGCAGCGTGTGTTGTGGTGTGAAAGATGTGTGTGGTGTGGAAGCATGGTGGTGTGTGTGTGTGTGTGTGTGGTGTGTATGGTGTGTGTGGTGTGTATGTTGTGTGTATGTGTGAGTATGTGTGTGTGTGAGCATATGTGTGTGTGTGTGTGTGTGAGCATGTGTGTGTGTGTGTGTGTGTGTGTGTGTGTGTAATGTTGTGTGTGTGGTGTGTTTGGTGTGTGGTGTTATGGTGTTGGTGTGTAGTTGTGTGTAATGTTGAGTATGTGTGTGTGTGAAGCATTGTGTGTGTGTGTGTCGTGTGAGCATGTGTGTGTGTGTGTGTGAGGCATATGTGTGTGTGTGTGTGTTGTGAGAGGAGAGTGTGTGTGTGTGTGTGGTGTGTGTGTGTGTGGTGTTGTGTGTGTGTGTGTGTGTGTGTGTGTGTGTGTGTGTGTGTGAGCAGTGTGTGGTGTGAGTGTGTGGTGTGCGCGGTGTGTTGCATGTGTGTGTGGTGGGTGGGAGACATGTTGTGTGTGTTGTGTGTGTGTGTGTTGTGTGTGTGTGTGTGTGTGTGTGTGTGTGAGATGTGTGTGGTGTGTGTGTGTGTGGTGTGTGAGCTGTGTGGTGTGGTGAGCATGTGTGTGTGTGAGACATGTTGTGGTGTGTGTGTGGTGAGCATGTGTGTGTGTGAGAGCATGTTGTGTGTGGTGTGTGTGTGTGAGCGTGGTGTGTGTGGTGTGTGGTGTGTGAGCATGGTGTTGTGACAGTGTGTGTGTGTGAGCATGTTGTGTGTGTGTGTGTGTGTGTGAGCATGTGTGTGTGTGTGTGTGTGTGTGAGAGAGCAGTGTGTGTGTGTGTGTGTGTGTGTGCGTGTTGTGTGTGGTGTGAGTGTGTTGTGTGTGGGTGTGGTGTGTGGTGTGAGTGTGTGTGTGTGTGTGTGTGTGTGTGTGTATGTGTGTGTGTGTGTGTGTGTGTGTGTGTGTGTGTGTTTCACACCGTTGAGCAGTTCGATGATGGCAGGGATGATTCCTGACTTGGCTAACATGGAGGCACAGGAGTCATCCATGGAGACGGTTCCAATCATGATCACCACCTCTAGGATGAGGTCATCTTCCGCTGAGCCTGGAAACACACACCACACACACACACACATGCAATGATCAGAGGCCATAATGCCTAATGTAATAGCATCCATGTGCTGAGTCATCCCACATCTTGCACACACACACGCACAGACACACACACACACACGCACGCGCACACACACACACACAGACACACGCAGACACACACACACACACAGACACACATACACACACACACAGGTGTGTACCTGGCTTGAGCCGTTCCTTCAGGTAAGGTACCAGGTTGTATTCTCTGAGCACCAGTTCCCAGTCCAGGTCAGGGATCGTCAGGTTAGCCAGCGTTCCCAGACACTCCATCACAAACTCCTCCTCCTCCTCTGCTCTGATCTGAGCAGCTAGATCTCCCACGTAGTCCTGCAACACATAAAAGTTTAAAAGTTTCAGGGTGAAAGAAATCTAAAAGCTTTAGAAGAACAAGAAGTGACACATTTTGGGAGGGAAAGAACAGTTAAATAACTTTCCATTTCAAAGGTTGAAAAAACCCCGATATTTTAAAAGGTTGAAAATGTGTTTTGTTTTTTCAAAGGTAGATTTTTTGTTTGTTGTAAAGGGCCGTGGGGGTCCGTACTTACAATGAAGAGGTGTTTGGAGGGCCCATCGTGCTGGGAGATGTTTCTGATCATCTTCATCAGGAGAGAGTCCTTCAGTTTCAGAGCTCTCTTCATCAACAGCCTCAGACCGTTACCTGACACACACACACACAGACACACACACACACACACAGGACACACACACGCACAGGACACACACACGCACGCACAGGACACACACACACCATGTACACACACAGGACAGGATGTTAAGCAGGCCAATGCACACTTTGCACAACTTCAGTATGTGTGTGTGTGTGGTACGGTGTGTGTAGTAAGATGTGTGTGTGTGTGTGTGGTACATGTGTGTGTGTGTGTGTGTGTGTGTGTGATGCATGCATGTGTGTGTGTGTGTGTGTGTGTGTGGTGCATGTGTGGTGCATGTGTGGTGCATGTGTGTGTGTGTGTTTCCCACCTTCACACATGAGTTGTGAGTTCCTCTTGTTGGCCGCCAGGTTGATGCAGAAGGAGATGAGCTCAGCGTCGATGCGATCCTCCCCGTGGTCATACACCATCCTCATCAGCTGAAGCACAGCTAGGCGTTAGCAAACATGCTAGCAACACTAGCATTTAGCACAAGCTAACCACAACTAAGGGTTAGCATCTAGCACACATGCTAGCACCACTAACATTTAGCACAAGCTAAGCGCAATGAAGGGTTAGCACCTAGCACACATGCTACTAGCACCACTAGCATTTGGCACAACCTACATATACACCTTCAGTCTTACAACTACCTGAACTTAGCATTAGCTTCAGGCTTACCACCACTAGTATTATTCTACCCCCCTTAAGAAATGGCATTGGGTTAGGGCATTTTGTGTCAGTGCTTGTATGGTGTGTTTGTGATTTTGTGTGTGTTTGTGAGTCTGTGTGGTTATGTGGGTGTACGTGTGTGTGTGTGTGTGTGTGTGTGTGTGTGTGTCTGTGTGTGTGTGTGTCTGTGTGTCTGTGTGTGTGAGACAGACCTTGGGAATGCAGTCTGTGTAGGAGAACATGGGTTTGAAGTTGTCGTCTATGCTGATGTGGTAGAGGATGCACATAGCCACCTGCTTGTTGCTTTTATCATCTGGGGATCACACACACACACACACACACACACACCACAGGTAACCTCACACGCACACACACATGTCACAACACGTAACACACCACCAGAGTTAACACACACACACACACGTACACACACACACACAGGTACGCACACAGGTACGCACACAGGTACGCACACACGTACGACACCACTAGAGTTAACACACACACACACACACATGTACACACACACGTACACACCACCAGAGTTAACACACACACACGTACACACACACACAACACTCACGCACAGCACACACACACTTATCCGTATGCACACTTACACCCTTAAACAGGCACACACGCACTTATCGTATGCACACT
Organism: Plecoglossus altivelis; assembly: GCA_036571765.1. Classification (NCBI taxonomy): domain Eukaryota; kingdom Metazoa; phylum Chordata; class Actinopteri; order Osmeriformes; family Plecoglossidae; genus Plecoglossus; species Plecoglossus altivelis. The sequence continues at coordinate 15,712,127 of BROE01000001.1, forward strand.
CACACCCTTAAACAGGAACCCTCACACACACACACATCCACACACCCACTTACACCACAACCACACTTACACACCCACACAGACACACACCAACACACCCACACACACCGCACACCACACCACACACAACACACAGTACGAAAACACACACACAGGTACGCACACAGGTACGCACACACGTACGCACACAGGTACGCACACACGTACGCACACCACCAGAGTTAACACACAACACACACACACAACACCACACACACACACACACAACACAACGGACACAACAGCCCCTCCCCCCAGTGTACCTAGCAGACTGGTCAGTTTGGGCAGCAGCCCTGCCTCCACCATCCTGGAGCGGAGGCCTCTGTCAAACGACAGGTTGAGCAACAGACGCAAGGTGAGGTTCAACAGGTCCTCGTGGTCACATGGTACCAGCCGGGCCAATCGCTCCACGGTATCCACCTCCGCCTGACAACCAGCCAATAGGAAAGCAGGATGGGTCAACAGACTGAGTGATGAAGATGGAAGCGGTGCTTTGTATCAACTCTTCTCATCTGTCCACCTCCTCCCCATCTCTCCACCTCCTCCCCATCTCTCCACCTCCTCCCCATACCTCCACCTCCTCCCCATCTCTCCACCTCCTCCCCATCTCTCCACCTCCTCCCCATCTCTCCACCTCCTCCCCATCTCTCCACCTCCTCCCCATCTCTCCACTCTCCCAATCCCTCCCCCCCCGCATTGCTCTCCCCATAACCTCCACTCCTCCCCACTCTCCACTCTCCATCTACACTCTCCTTCCCATCTCTCCACCTCCTCCCCATCCCTCCACCTCCTCCCCATCCAGCACCCATCCCTCCATGCTCCCCACATCACTCCCCACATCCTTCCCCATCTCTCCACCTTCTCCCCATCCCTCCACCTTCTCCCCATCCCTCCATCTCCTCCCCATCCCTCCACCTCCTCCCCCTCTCCTCTCTCACCATGTCGTTCTTGTTTTCCATGAAGATGCTGAGTTTCTTGAGGAAAGACACCACCAGCACCAGTAACTCCTCGTCCTCCCTCTGCAGAACCTTCACCAGCAGGTGCACGATGTTCTTGTTCCTCATCTTCAGCTCTGTGCGTGTGTCCTCTGCCAGGTTTAGCAACAGGTACAGAGAGACTGAGGGAGGAGGGGAGGGGGGAGAGAGGGGAGGGGGGAGGAGGGGGAGGGGAGGGGAGGGGAGGAGGAGAGGGGGCGAGGAGGAGGAAGGAGGGAGGGGGGAGGAGGAGAGGAGGGGAAGAACGGGGAGGTGGAGAGGAGGAGGGGAGGGAAAGGACAGGAGGAGGGGAGGAGGGGGAGGAGGAGGAAGGGAGATGTGAAGAGGAGAGTAAGTAGAGGTGAGGTGGAGAGAAGGAGGAGAAATGGGAGGAGGGGGAATGTGAGACGAGGGTAACACACAGGTAAAAAATGATTAAGGAGGACGATCAAACCTGCCCAGCTCAGCAGGTGAGCAGGTGTGATCAGGTGACTACTAAGGTTGAGCGGTTGCTAGGTTACCTCTGAGCAGCTGTTCCTGTTTGTGCAGAAGTCCCTGGTACTTCCTGTTTGTCTTGTCCATTTCCTTCCTGGCTGTACTGCTCTCAGGATCCTCCTCACGTGACACACGTCAAGGACACTAATGACCTTAGCGTGATCACACACCTAACTGTGTGTGTGAGTAGCTGTTTCGTTTCACATTTCTAATAATCCTGAGTGTTCAGGAGATCCATCAAAATCAACTAGTCAGCCAGGAAATAACTGTCAATCAATACTGATCAATCAATTACTCATCTAATCCATAAATCGATCAATCGATCAATCAACCCCATCAAATAAATCACAAAGGAACCAATTCATCATTCAGAATCAATATAGTAACAGCCCCCTCCCCCCCTCCCCCTGGTCCTCCAGTGGAGGATATAAGCCTTGTTCTTCTTCTGCAGTTCTTCCTGCCAGATGTCATATCTCTTCAGCTCATGCTCAATGATGTTCATGCACAGCGCTCCGATCTTGTAATGGGTCACTAGGCCGTGGAACTGGGAGAAGCTGACACACACACGCACGCACGCACACACACGCACGCACGCACACACACGCACACACACACACGCACACACACACACACACAGTGAGGAGGGAGTGTGTGTGTGTACTGTGTTTGTAGTGTGTGTGTATACTGTATGTGTGAGTACACTGTATGTGTGTGTACTGTGTGTGTGAGTATACTGTATGTGTGTGTATACTGTGTGTGTACTGTGTGTGTGTGTACTGTGTGTGTGTACTGTGTGTGTGTGTATACTGTGTGCGTGAGTATACTGTGTGTGTATACTGTATGTGTGTGTATACTGTGTGTGTATACTGTGTGTGTGTGTGTGTGTATACTCTGTGTGTGTGTATACTCTGTGTGTGTGTGTATATACTGTGTGTGTGTGGTGTGTGTGTATATACTGTGTGTGTGTGTATATTCTGTGTATATTCTGTGTGTGTGTGTGGTGTGTGTGAGTACCTGGAAAAGCAGAAGAACACGTAGATGATGGTGGTGGCCAGATCCACACTCTGCTTCCAGTCCTCCCTCAGTACCCTGGCCAGAGCCCCTAATGCTGTCTCTACACACACAACACACTAACACACACACACAAACACAACACACAACACAACACCACACACCCAACACAACACAGCACAAACACACACAACCATACACCCACACACAACACACACACACACCACACAACACCCCACACACCACACACACAGTATTACTACCCCACCCTAACCAACAGTGAGTACTGATAATCCCTGCAGGATATGACATCACGGTAGCAGGATGTCACCATTGTGCAGCAGCTCCTCCAGGTTGTCAGGGTTACGGGCCAGCTGTAGCAGCAACCTGGATCCTCTCAGCTTCTCTTCTAGATCTTCATACAGCAGCTCTACGTACTGATCCACCTGACTGATGCTGGCCTCCTCCTTCAGCTGGATGGACGCGCCAGGCACCACAACACACACACACACATACACACACAGACGCAGGCAACACACCACACACCGCAGGCAACACCACCGCCAGGCACATCACACACACACACGCCAGGCACACACACACACACCGCAGGCCAACAACACAATCCAAGCCAGGACAACACACGATGCAAAACAACACAGGACATCATGCCAGGCACACAACACATGCAGCTGTCAACCATGCCATGCCAGGGGCGCACACCACAACGCCAGGCAACAAACACAACGACACAGGCCAGACACCCACACACAAGCCAGCACCCCACACACGGCGCCAGACACCACACCATAAACGAAGACAACATAACAACATACACACCATACACACACCATACACACATACCAGACAGCTCAGCATCTACAGTTGTTCAGGAACCCTCCTCCTCACAGCTCCACACACAGCTCAGTTCACCCTAACACAGCAGTATAGTTTCAACCCTCACACAGTATAGTTCCCCTCACACACAGCATTCAAGTTGCCCCTCAACAGCCCTCCACACACAGCATCAGTTCACCCTCACACAGCCCTCCACACATAGATAGTTTAACCTCACACAGGTCCCTCACACACAGATCAGTTCACCCTCTCACACAGGCAGCATCAGTCTAACCCTCAACCAGCAACATCAGTTACCCTCACACACAGCAGCTCAATTCCCTTACACAGCCCTCCACACACAGCAGTATCAGTTGTAACTCACCTCCATTCCATCGAAGGGCGTCAAGTCTCTGGGCTTCACCTCCTTCTGCTCTGGGACTGAGACACACACACACAGGACACACACACACAGACAACCACACACAAGACACACCACAAAAGACCACAACACACAGACACACACACACCACAACACACAGGAAAAGAAACACAAGTAGACAGTCCAGAGGGACTTGTCTTCACTGTCGCTCGCGTTCGGGGAGCATAGATGCAGGCGCTCACCTGTCCCAGAGCACTTCCTGTTCTGCAGGTAGAACAGCAGTTGCTCCACCTCAGCCAGCCTGGAGGGAGGAAGCAGTTTGCTCTCTCCAACACTCTGGCCAGCTGAGACAGGGCTCTGTGGAGGAGGTCAGACTACGCAGACGGATACTGGAGGAGGAGGAGGAGTGAGAGAAGGAGAGGGAGAGAGGAGGAGGGGAGGGAGAGAAGGAGGGAGGAGGAGGAGGAGGAGGAGGAGGAGGAGGAGGAGGGAGGAGGAGGAGAGGAAGGGGAGGAGAGGAGGGAGGAAGGATGGAGGAGGAGGAGGAGGGAGGAGTGGAGGAGAGGAGGAGGAGGAGGAGAGGAGGAAGAGGAGGAAAGGAGAGGAGGAGGGGGGAGGAGAGAGAGGGGAGAAGGACGAAGGCAGGAGGAGGAGAGAGGAGGAGGAAGGGGAGGAGGGAGAAGTTGAGGAGTAGATGGGAGAACAGGTGGGATGGGAGGAGGAGGAAGGGTAAGTGTAGGGCGGAGGAGGAGATGGGGTGGGGGAGGAAGAGAAAGAGAGGAAGAGAAAGATAAGGAGATTAAGGTAAGAATTGATTTACCTTTTGATTCTTATGGAGTTCAACACTTTGGCATAGAAAATGTATTCCCTTGTGTGTGCAAATGCATGTTTGATCAAATCAGCCCGCTTTATCGTTTAAATATTTCGTGAATCTCCGTGCTCACATCTTCTGACACTCCTTACGGTCACCCAGAACCGCGTCTCCGCTCTCGCCAAGGACGCTCGCCTCCACCTCATACTGAACCACCAGCGCCTTCTCCGTGGGGTGGACTTCCAGGTTCCCGCACCGGACTTTGCTGCACTCGGGTCAAAACATATGGTTACCGGTGTTTAAGAGAGCTAAATAGACTGTAATTAGCATCGATGGCTAACTAGTCCCGACTGCTATATGATCGCCAATCACGCCCTCTGTGAGTCAACTCTTTGCCGATGTTTGCTGTTTTCCAAAGATCCAGTGAAGTGAATACTTTCCCACACAATGAACATGTCATTGGACTTGCTTTACTACGTTGGTCAGTACAATACTTATCTAGCTAGGTGTCGTAAAGGGGATTAATACTATTCAGAGATCTGCTATCCCAAACGTAGCATCCACACGACAGCTGACTAGCAAAATCTAAGCAGATTCATTGTTGCTAGCTAGCTAGTCAGGCTAGCTGTCTGCTACCGTAGCTAAACCAGCAGAGATTGAAAGCGGATCTGCCAGTTAGCTACCGTTTACTAACCGTTTTAGAAAGCGGGCATCCTCCGATTGCATCTTGTGAGGTCATATGAAACCGAGACCGGTGTAGGTGTGCTGATGTTGCTGGAAAGCACGAGGGACAGCCTACGGGACCGGTGGTCCGGTGCGGGACGTGGTTGACGCCCGTGAAGTCGCTATGATGACTGCTGGGTTTGTGTTACCTCTCCGGTCTCTGCTGCCGGTAAGTTTAACACGCCATCTAACGGCAGACTAGTGTTATATTTAGTCTGGTTCTAGTGTTTATCAACAAGAACTTGACTTGACTGACAGAACAAGAAATAAAGGTTTGTTAAACAAGAACCACACAGACGTTATTGAATTAGGGGGTATAAGGTGTATTGTGCAATATAACATTGGAACCATGGTCCACAAACACAGAAGGAATGATACAAAAATATATTAAACATTAAAAACATGTTCTCTTCCCTCAGAGGGCATCGAGATAAAGACAGAACTCCAGTCACTTAGTCCAACTGGAAACACTTAGACTTCAGTCTAATATCCCTTTTTATTAAAACACATTCAAACGGCTCCCTTTTCAGAACAATGAGTGAGAATAGCTATGAAATCTCCCTTATTCATTGATGAAAAAGTCAAACAATCAGGGCATAAAAACAAATAAAAGTTTGATTGAAGCAGACATAATGCAGTTTGTAAGGATCGTCTGAACTGATTGTAGTTTGTATGTTTGGCACTCAGACAAGCAGGCATGACAGAAGCTTCTAGTATACAAACAGAAACACACTGTAGTTTCTATCTGTCATGTGTGGATCATCCTTTACTGTATAGTCTCTAGTGTTCACTTGATGAATCCAATTCTTCCTCTCCCCCCCCCTCTCTCCCGCTCTTTTTACCTCACTCCTCCCTCTCTCTTCTTTCTACCTCCTCTCTCCTTGTCTCCTCTCTTCCTCCTCCTCCCTCTCTCCCTCTCCTTTAACCTCCTCCGCTCCCTCCTCCTCTCCGCTCCCCTTTTCTCCCTCCTCCCCTCATCTTCCCCTCCCCTCCTCTCTACATCTCCTCCTTCTCCCCTCTCTCCTCCTAGATACTGAGGAGTTTGGAGGTAGTTTGACTGACTCTGCATATCCATACAGGTTAGGGTTCTGGGTCCGAGGTCACTGGATCTCTTCTTCCTGGTTACAGCTGTTACCTGAGGAGTCCGAGGTCACTGGATCTCTTCTTCCTGGTTACAGCCGTTACCTGAGGAGTCCGAGGTCACTGGATCTCTTCTTCCTGGTTACAGCTGTTACCTGAGGATTCCGAAGGGTCCCCTATCGGTCCTGAGACTGACGGAGCAGCTGTAACACACACACACACGGAGCCATCAGCACATCAACACACACAGCAACACTCTCACTCAGCAACACACACACACAGACACACACACAGACACACAACACACACAGACACACACAAGCTCAGACACACACACCACAACACACACCCATAGCACCAACCAACATCAGCACACACACACACACATCAGCACACACACCAGAACACACAGACAGACACACACCACAGACACACCACAAACACATTGCACACAGGCCAGACACACCGACACACACACGCACAGACACACACAGCACAGACACACACACACAGAGACACACACAGAGACACACAGACACACAGACACAGATCACCAACACACACCACAGGCACAGACACACACAACACACCACACAGACAGCAAACCACGGCAGACACACACAACACGAGACACACACACAGACACACACACACAGACACACAGACACACAGACACACACATAGCACATCAGCACATCATATCAAGTGTTTGTAGTCTTTGTCGATCGTGTCATACTCACCCTGGGTTATCCTGATTGGCCAAATCATAAGAGTGCAGAGTCCTAGTGTGGCTGCGAAGGCCACGCCCCCTGTGACGATGACCATAACATGGTGGTAGAACCACACACATGCTGGACAGCACAATGCCGAGCTGCCCAGGGAGACATATCAAACACACTTGAGTGCAGCACACAAAACACACAAACACCGAGCTGTCCTATCCACTCCCTTCTCCCCACCTCTCCCTCTCCCCTCCCTCCCTCTCCTCCTTCCCCACTCTCCTTCCACCTCCCCACCTCTCCTTCACCTCCCCACTCTCCCCGCCCCTCTTACGTCCACGCTCCCCACTCTCCCCTCCCTCTCTCTCTCCTCCCCATCCATCTATTTCTCCCCCCTCTCCTTCCCGCTCCCCTCTTCTCCCCCTTCCCCAACTTCCCATCCCCTCTTCCTCCCCCCCTCCCTTTCCTCCGCCTCTTCTCCCTCCCTCTTCTCCCTCTTCTGCCTCCTCCCTCTTCCTCCTTCCCTCCCCACTCTCCCCTCCCTGCTCTCCTCTCCTTCTCCCTCCCTCTTTCCCCCCCTCTCTCGCATCCTCCTCTTCCTCCCCTCTTCTCCCCCTCTCTCTACTCTTTCTCCTCCCTCTCTCTGCCTCCTCTTCCTCCCCCTCTCTGCTCTCCCCTCTTCCTCCCTCTCCTACGCCCTCTCTCCTCCCTCTCTCCTCCTCCCTCTTCCTCCCTCTTCCTCCCCTCTTCCTCCCCCTCTCTCCAGACTCACTGGCAGGGGTGTAGAGCCTGAATCAGCATGACTGCAGCTCCGTTGGCAACCTTGTCAGTGAAGCTCATGGCCCCGTAGACGAACGCTCCGCTTTGCTGCAGAACACACACACACTCGTCACCTCAGAACACACACACACTCGTCACCTCAGAACACACACACACACTCGTCACCTCAGAACACAACACACACTCGTCATTTCGAACCACACAACACCTCGTCCACCCGTCAGAACACACACACACACACTCGTCACCTCAGAACACACACACACACTCGTCACCTCAGAACACACACACACTCGTCACCTCAGAACACACACAGGTCTAGAAACACACACACACACACTCGTCACTCAGCAAAACACACACGTACATCGTCACCTCAGAACACAACACACTCTCACCGGTCAGAAACACACACACACTCGTAATAACACAGTACACCACACAACACTCGTCAACCTAAACACCACACATGCATACTCAAAAACACACACACACACACTCGTCAACATCAGAACACACATCGTGCCACTGTCACCTCAGAACACACACACACACTCGTCACCTCAGAACACACACACACACACTCGTCACCTCAGAACACACACACACATGTCACCTCACAACACCACAACACAACACACACTCCACTCAGACACACACAACACACACTCGTCACTCAGAAAAGCAAACAACACTGTTCACCTCAGACACACAAACTCGTCACGTTCACAAAACACACGACACAACCACTCGTCACCTCAGACAACACACCACTCGTCACCTCGAACACCACACAGACACTCGTCACTAGACCCACACACACCTCGTCACCGTCAGGCAAAACACCACACACTCGGTCACATCAGAAACACCACACAACTCGTCACTCAGAAACACACAAACACACACTCACACACTAACACACGCACAGGCAGAAACACACGCACAAAACACAAACACACACTGTCATCCACAAGCCTTGAACACAACACACACACACTCGTCACTCAGACACACACACTCGTCACCTCAGAACACACACAGGAACACTTTCCGTAGTCAGACACACCAACTCGTGCACCTCAGAACACAACACACCACATCGTCACTCAGAAAACACACAATCGTCCACCCCTCAGAAAAAACCACACACACACGCGTCCATCAACACACACACCTCGTCACCTCAGAAACACACACCACTCGTCACCCTCAGAAACAACACACAACTCGTCATCCTGCAGAACACACGCACACTCGTCACCTCAGAACACACACACACTCGTCACCTCAGAACACACACATCCTCGTAACTCAGACACAGACCTCGTCACTCAGAAACACACCACCACATTCTTGTCCGTAGAAAACACGACCACACATCGTCACCGTCAGAACCTACACACTCTCTGTCACTCAGACACACACACACACACACGTCGTACCTTAGAAAACACACACACTGTCCCTAAAACACACATCACACACCTCGTCACTCAAGAAAACACACACACAGCTGGTCACCTCCGAACACACACACAGTCCACGTATGCAGAACACACAACCCAGCGTCAGCTCGTACTCAGAACAAACACTCTCACTCAGAAACACACACACACACATTCGTCACCTCAGAAACACCACACACACTCGTTACTCAGAACACACACACCACTCGTCACCTCGAAACACACAGTGACACTCGTCACCGCGACAAAAACACCACACAACACTGTCACCTCAGAAATCACACCCACTCGTTCACTCAGAAAACACCACACCTCGTACTCAGAACACACACTCACACACTCACCTCAGACAACACACACACACCGTCACATCAGAACACACCACACACACTCGTCACTCAGAACAACACACACTCGTCCACCTCAGAACCCACAACTCGTCACTCAGCCACACACAACTCGTCTCTTCAGACACACCACCACACTCGTCACCTCAGAACACACACACACACACTCGTCACATCAGAACACACACAACTCGTCACCTAGACACATACACACACTCGTCAACTAGAACACACACACTTGTCACCTCAGAACACACACAAGAAACAAACACATTGTGAAACACACACACACACTTCGTCACACACAAAACAACCCCACACACTTCGTCAACCCATCCAGAACCACACACATCACACGTCTCACCCCTCGCCACTGTCTCACTCTTCCACTCCACTGTCTCACTCCTCTCAACTCGCCTTCACCCGTCTCACTCCTCCTCTCTCCCTCGCACGCGCGCGCAGACTCACACACTCACCGTCTGTTCACCAATGAGGTCGGCCGTCATGGATAGTGACATCACCAAGATGGTGGCTGATCCCGTCCCCAGCAGGATGGCAGCGCCGTAGATCTGCTGCCCCATGTTGGTGTCCAGGATCACCCAATAGGAGAAGGCCAGCACCAGCAGGACACCCACAAAGTAGGTCAGCTGCCAGGGGGACAGACAGAAAACAGACAGGAACGAGACAGAGCCGAACAAGGGACAGACCACACCACCACCAAGACAGAGACAGACAGACAGACAGACAGACAGACAGACAGCAGGAACAAGGACCAGAGACACACAGCACAGACAGACATACAGACAGACAGAGGAGACAAGGAGGGACAGGCAGACAGACCAACAGACAGAGGACAGAGAGACAGACAGACAGACAGAGGACAGAGAGACAGACAGAGGACAGAGAGACAGACAGACAGACAGAGGACAGAGAGACAGACAGACAAGGGAGACCGACCGACAGACAGAGGAGACAGACAGAACAGGACAGACAGACAGACAGACAGACAAGACAGACAAGGCAGAGAGACAGACAGACAAGAGGGAACAGAGACAAGACAGACAGACAGACAGACAGACAGACAGACAGACAGACAGAGGACAGAGAGACAGACAGACAGAGGGAGACAAGGGACAGACAGACAGACAGACAGACAGAGGACAGACAGACAGACAGACAGACAGCAACAGACAGGCAGAGGGAGACAGACAGGACAGAGAGAAAGAGAGACCAGACAGGAGACATGCAGAGGAACGGGGGAGACAGACAGACACAGAGGGAGACAGACAGACAGACCAGACAGAGGGAGAAGAGACAGACAGACAGACAGACAGACAGGGTAAAGAGAGACGGACAGAAGGACAAAGCGACAGACAGACAGACAGACAGAGGGAGACGGAGAGACAACAGACAGACACAAAGACAGACACAAAGAAGGACAGAGATGGAAGGCATGGACGTTCAGGTGGTCTACGGAATAGTGCTCCTCTGTCACTACTGATGACAGATGTCTAGAGGGCCGGGCGTAAGTATCAAGGTCGTCACCCATGTTAGCAGTTTGTGTCTGAGTGTGTGTGTATCAGTGAGCTGGTGTGACAAGGTGTGTGTGTGTGACTCACACATTTGCCAATGAGCTTGCTGAGTGGTTTCATGATGAAGGATGACAGGAAGCCACTGATGTACATCACCAGGGAATATCTAGCTATATATTCTGAGAGAGAGAGAGGAGAAGAGAGAGAGAATGGAGAGAGAAGAGAAGAGAGAGAGAGAGAAGAGAGAGAGGTGAGAGAGAGAGACAGAAAGAAGAGAAAGAGACAGAGACGGAGATAGAGCCCTTGCGAGACAGAGAGAGGACGAGAGGAGAGACCAGAGAGAAGAGAGACAGAGACGAAGAGAGTGGAGAGATGAGAGAAGAGTAGGAGAGAGAGAGAGAGTGAGAGCCAGAAGAGTGAAGAGAGAGAGAGAGTGGAGAGAGAGAAGAGTGGAGAGAGAGAGAGAGTGGAGAGACAGAGAGAGAGGGGAAGGTGGAGAGGTGAGGGAGGGAGAGTGTAGGGAGGGAGGGAGGTGGAATGGAAAGAGATATTAGTTGTACAGCAAAACAAAATGTACAGAGCCAAATGAAGGAAGGCGCAACATTGTGTGTGAGAGTGTGTGCAAGTTACCTTGGGCAGCATCAGTGAGTTGATGAGGTACATGGAGATGTACGTCTGGGACAGGTTGACTATGAGCCTTGTAGTCATGTAGAGGAAAGCCACCTGGACAGGAAGAAGATCAGGAAGTACCATATCAGCTGACAGGAAGTTAGGGCAACAGGAAAATAGGCTTTCTTAGTGTTGTGGTCTGCATTAGTTGGTGTTTTCACAGAATAACCCCAAACACTGTCTCACTCATACAATAGGAAGCAGTTATTTTGACATACTGAAGAAAAAACTAATCTTTCTTGGTGGCTTGCCTGGTTGGCTAGCAGTGTTACCTGTTTCTGCTAGCTAGTGTACCTGGTTGGTTAGCAGTGTTACCTGTTTCTGCTAGCTAGTGCACCTGGTTGTCCAGCAGGTATTACCTGGTTCTGCTAGCTAGTGCACCTGGTTGTCCAGCAGGTATTACCTGGTAGAAGGAGGGCTGTGTCAGCCAGCAGCTCCATCGCAGCAGAGCTTTGGGGGGATGCTGAGAGGCAGGGATCAGTGGCCGGCGTTCCCCCTCCTCCTCCTCCTCCTCCTCCCCCCCTCTGGCTCTCCTCGTCTCTCGCGTGCCAAGATGGAACACAACGGAGAAGAGAATTCCGATCCCCAGGACAATCAGGCTTAGGTTCTATAGATCACAGAGAACACCGCAGAGTGAGGTTCTAGAACACCGCAGAGTGAGGTTCTAGAACACTGCAGAGTGAGGTTCTAGAACACACAGCAGAGTGAGGTTCTAGAACACCGCAGAGTGAGGTTCTAGGAACACAGCAGAGTGAGGTTCTAGAACACCGCAGAGTGAGGTTCTAGAACACACAGCAGAGTGAGGTTCTAGAACACACAGCAGAGTGAGGTTCTAGAACACAGCAGAGTGAGGTTCTAGAACACACCGCAGAGTGAGGTTCTAGAACACTGCAGAGTGAGGTTCTAGAACACACCGCAGAGTGAGGTTCTAGAACACTGCAGAGTGAGGTTCTAGAACACAGCAGAGTGAGCTTCTAGAACACAGCGGAGTGAGGTTCTAGAACACAGTGGAGTGAGGTTCTAGAACACACAGCAGAGTGAGGTTTTAGAACACAGCAGAGTGAGGTTCTAGAACACACAGCAGAGTGAGGTTCTAGAACACACAGCAGAGCGAGACCCAGTGGCTGTCAGGCCACACCCACTCACCCTGAACACAGGGATGTCTATTGGTCCGAGGGCATCGCTGATGGAAGGGTCCACTTCCTGTCCAGACTGGAAGTGGAAGAGCAGGTAGGCCACAGCGAACACTGTGATGTTGGCCACCACTGTGAAGGCATACCTGCAGAGGGGGACACCTGTCTGTTAGCATGTCACACCACTGTGAAGGCATACCTGCAGAGGGGGACACCTGTCTGTTAGCTGTGACATGCTAACACACTGTGAAGGCATACCTGCAGAGGGGGACACCTGTCTGTTAGCATGTCACAGCTAACAGGTCAGAGTGTTTCTGTGTGTGTACCAGTGCTGGCAGACACTGGAGAGACCAGACTGTAAAAGCATGGATGCTTGGGGGGAATTCCTCTGTGGTGAACAAGGATGTACACAAGGGAAGGTGTTTCTGTGTGTTTCTCTTTGTGTGTTTCTGTGTGTGTGTGTTTCTGTGTGTGTGTTTCTGTGTGTGTGTGTGTGTGTTTCTGCATGTGTGTGAGTGTGTTTCTGTGTGTGTGTGTTTCTGTGTGTGTGTGTGTGTGTCTGTTTCTGTGTGTGTGTGTTTCTGTGTGTTTCTGTGTTTCTGCATGTGTGTTTCTGTGTGTGTGTTTCTGTGTGTGTGTGTGTTTCTGTGTGTGTGTGTGTTTCTGCATGTGTGTGCGTGTTTCTGTGTGTGTGTTTCTGTGTGTGTGTGTTTCCGTGTGTGTGTTTCTGTGTGTGTGTGTGTCTGCATGTGTTCACCTGTAAGCAGTAAGCTCCACCTTGGCATGTTCACAGGATACCAGTTCAGGTATGAGAGACAGGTGAGAGATCTGTGTTGCTGCCCAGCCAAACTGGAACACCACGATGAAGGGGATAAAGTAGATGAGCCCCACCCACCCAGGGGTCAGAAGGTTACAGCCTAGGCACTGGTTAAAGATGAAGGGAAAGGAGAGCAACACGCTGACCGTACCTGGAATACACACACGCGAGCGCGCACACACGCACAGGCGCGGGCACACACACGCACACGTTAAAGTTTCTGGTCTCACGTTAAAAAGTGGGAAAAAACGCATTTACTTTATATCAACTTTAAAAATATTTTGACGTCGTAAAATATTTGAATAATATATTTTTTTTCAACCTTTCACAACTTTTTTTCACGCAGAGTGAAAGGAGAACTGAGAGTAGCTACCTGTTCAGTATGCAGTTAACCTGAATACCAGTCAACTCAGCCAAAATACACATTTTGCATGCACTAACACACACACACTAAGCTATAATTACAGCTTTCTTAAACACACACACACACACACACAGACACACACACACACACACACACGCGCCAAATCCAGAACGTTAATTTCCTTGGAAAATAACTTCCTCGTCAGCGATTGTGTATAACCATAATTCTAGCGTGTGACATCATACTGCTCTACACATCATTTGCACTACATTCGGAATCATTACACTGTCATGAACTCACCAACCAGGTGCCACGACTTCCTCTTTCCGTATGACCCGCAGCCCGGTGTTCGGTCCGATTCGTAACCGATCAGAGGCGTGCAGAGGCCGTCTGCTATCTGACCGGCTAACAGCAGGACACCGGCGTTGGTGTTGGAGAACCCCAGTACGGAGTGATAGAAGACCAGCAGATACGTAAACCACATAGATGCACACAGATCGTTTAGAAAGTGTCCCGCGGCGTAGCTGATACGCCTGCAGAACGGTAAAGATCGCTCCGTGTCTGACATGTTGCTAAAAAAAATACCCAACTAAATACCAAGCCTCTAATCAGTGTCTCTTTCCTCAAAAAAAAAATCTTTCTCTTTCAATTCCTCATTCTATCCCATGGCGGAAGCTCTTACCAGTCCGTGACGAAATCAAGCTAACTAGCAAGCTAATGCCACTCTGGTTCTGTGCAAAGGTAAAGTCCCACAAAAGAATGTTTCTCCCCTTGAGTCGACTTAACTAGTCATCTTTCCAGTCACCTGATTAAAGTCTTACTCTTACGGAGGCAATAAATTGTCGCCTTTTTAAGAGCAGCGAAAGTACAGGTTGTTCGGCAGTTCTCCGTTCCAGCGGCATCACAACCCGTGGGACATCATCCCACCTTTAGTTAACGATCCAATCCTCCCGGTATGTCCCCCATGTCTCACCGGTTCCCCACGTTACCAAACAGTTATGGGTGGGAATCGATACAATAGGATGGCCGCCGCTCCACCACGGAAGAGGACCCAAGGCATCAAGGGATCCTGGACTATGCAGAGAGCGGCAGATGAAGACACAAAATGGACCAAAACATAGACAGACATACCACCGTCGTGAGCGCTGCGCGCGTAACCTCTCACCGTAACGGAGAACTTTCGCGGCCACCGAACGTACGACGACATTTCTCGAAGCCTGAACCGGATGGCAACTCAGATGAGTAAGAGCAGCGATTGTCAACTCCTGGTGCTCGTAGGTGGGAGAGAGAGAAAGGGGGGGGAGGAAGAGAGAGAGCAGAGAGAGAGAAATACGTGGCCATGCGCAGCGCATGGTGTGGGAGAAGAGGAGACAGGAGAGGACAGAAGAGGAGAGGAGAGAGAGAGACAGAGGACAGAGAGGGGGGTAGGAGGAGCAGCGGGAGAGAAGACCCACCAGAGAGAGAGAGAGAGACGAAGAGAAACAAGGGCGCCACCACAGCCAGGCGACCGCGCCCAACCACACCACCCACCACACACACGATGATGGAAGAAGAAAGCAACCAGACCAACACACACACACACAGGAGACACGACCAACACACAGAAACACAACACACACACACAACAGCACACACACACACAGTCATACATAGTCACATTCACTTACACACACATTCACTTACATGCAGTACACACACACAAGAACACACACACACACAAAGAGTACGAACCACACAACACACACACACAACGAAAACCACACACACCAGAAGACACACACACAAGCAAACACGACACACATAACACACACAAACAACACACAACAAAACACACCACAGTAACTCACCACACACAGTAACACACACACACATTACACACACACACAACACAACAAAACACAACACAACACAAAACAACACAACACACAACAAGCCAGAGCTCAACCAGGACAATACACACACCCAGACCAAACACCGAAGCACCCACACATGAAACCCCTCCGTAGAAGAGAGGGAGGGAGAGAGACCAGCGAGAGAGAGAGAACAGAGAGAAAGAGAGACAGAGAGAGAGAAGATGACAGAGAGAGAAACGAGAGAGAGAACATAGAGGGCGGAGGAGACGACGAGAGAGAAAGAGAGAGAGAGAGAGAGAGAGAAAGAGAGAGAGATGCGGCACGTCCGCGTAGGATGAGAGAGAGACAGAGAGAAGACAAACAAGATAGAAAGTGATGGGAGAGAAACAGAGAGAGAAAAAAAGAGAAAGAGAAAGAGAGAGAGAAGAGAAAGGAGACAGAGAGAGAGACGCACCGAACAATTCACCAAGAGACAGAGAAGAGAGGCATAGACGTAGAGCGAGAGAAGCAGAGAAGAGAGTAGCAAACCGTACAACCTATCAGCTGCGTACAGGAGGTCCCAATTACACAGAAGACACCCCATATTAAACAATCGCGACTTATAGCATCCAAGTCACAGAAGGTTGACTAACGCCCTCAGCGATATGTAATATTTTATTCACTCCGCCGAAAAACAAGAAGCTGGTTTTCTGAAATGCTTTGCCGTAACTTATCGTGGATTCTCAGGGCCAGACAGACTTTATCAGCACATAAAACCGTTATGTTCAGAAACAAAAGCAGGTTAAAATGCGGCCTGAACTCTCTCGGTACTATAAAAAGCAAGTTAACAACATATAAATACTGCATGTGTTATAACACTTTCACATCCGTTAGTTACAGGACTACCTGACTTTGTCTATTTGTTGTTGAATAGAAGTTGAAATGTGTAGAGAGACAAATATTCCGTTCAGCGTTTGTTTATACTCATTTTAAGGCCACGTGACTTACATAGGTTGTGATTCACCGGTGATACCGGACATTTTTCGTTAGGTTGATCATCCTCACCGTTACAACACCGGTCAGTTGAGGGTTAGTTAACGGTACAGTCACGATGCTCAGAGGTCGTAAAAACGGACTCGCGTGCGGATGTCCTTTAACCGACGGTTAATATTTGATTTTATGAAATGTTGATGCAGCGGTTCTCTCATTAGTCAAATCGTCTCTCACTACTAATATTTAATAAATTACAAATTCAGAACACAGGTGCGCATTTCTGTTGAAGTTTACCTGTGGTTCGGAAACCGTTCATCTGAGCCCACGTGACATCTACACGTTACTTCTCGCGACTCCAGATCCAGTTATATTGCTAATTTAATCCCCTGAAACTGGATGACCACATTCAACCATCACAAGCATCTGGAGCCACTGGAGTCATTGGTTACATAATACTTTGCCTGCACGACCGAGAATCAGAATACCACTTTTCATTTCCGTCACCTCGTCAAGTAACAAGCGACACGTCGAGACAGTACCTCTCCATTGTCTCCGATCTCCTCTCCATCAAGGATGAACGCATTAGAGGGATGAATGACTGAGTGAGAATGAATTCCTGAGTGGGTGATTGAGTGATTAGGTTACAGTGAGAGAATCAGCGACACCTCTCCAACTACTGACGCCATTACTCAACTCTCAACACAACAATAGGAAAGTAAGACTCTAGAAGAAAGGAGGGGGTTTCAAACATCATTTTAAATTACAAAATAAAGGAAAAGCATAGAATTTACATAGACATTTTTCTCTGGTTCCACTCCTGGTCCAGTTTCTTTCTCCTCCTCTTTCTCCTCCTCTGTCTCACATGCTGTCCACGTTTCCTGGTTCTCCTCCTGGTTCTCCAGCTGGTTCCAGGCAAGTCCTGTAGTTCTCCTAGTTCCATGTATTTTAACACAGCCCAGTTCTTCCTGCTCCTTACGGATAGCAGTCAGCTCTGCTGTGTTGCTTCCCTGTCTCTCCCTTTGGTGTTGTGTGTGTGTGGTGTGGTGGGTGTGTGTGTGTGTCGCATGCCCTGGGTGACAGTAGCAAGTCCATGGATAGCCCACAGACACTACGACCAGGGAACCTCATACCTTGTTAAGACCTGCGAAGCGTGTGCTGGGTGTGAGCGGTGTGGTAGTGTGTGGTTTCCAGTGCCAGTGACAGTCCACAGGCAGGTCACATTCCTTAGCAGTGAGACGAGTGAGACAGTAATAGTTATCTCTCGCTGTCTCTGAGTGCTCTCTCCATACTGCGCTGAGTGTCGCTGTGTCTCTCAGGGTCTCTACCCTATCGCCGTTTGTCTCTCATTGTCTCTGAGTGTCTCTCAGCGTCTCTCAGTGTCTCTCCATGTCTCTGAGTGTCTCTTAGTGTCTCTGGGAGTCTCTCAGTGTCTCTCAGTGTCTCTCAATGTCTCTCAGTGTCTCTCAGTGTCTCTTCTGTGGCACGTCCTGCTGAGTGTATACTCTCTAGTGTCTTCTCAAATGTCTCTCATTCTGTCTCTCTAGCTTGCCTCTTCTAGCTCCTTTACCTGATCCTCCTCCGCTTTCTTCTGCCGTCTCCCATCTCAGAATGACCCACTCCTCCCTTCTCCTCTCCTCCTCCTCCTCATCCTCTCAGGAGTTGCATATGAAGCCTGTCCACAGACAGAGGTAGAGAGGCAGAGAGAAAACAGAGAATGCGAAAAGGGTAGGGAGAGAGATGAGAGCAGCATCCGTAAGAGGATAACTAGAAAACAACAACACACTCATATCCGAAGGGTCAGTGCATAAGCATTAATGTTGTTATCGAGGGTGCTGAAGAGGAAGTTAAAGTCTTTGCGCTTGAGACAGACAGTGTAAGGAGAACAGAAGGGTTAAAGCGGCCACTCTCTCTCCGGCCTTAACAGTCCCTCTAGAGCGGGGAACAGCTCTTACTTTAGTACTCGTGTTGTCTCACGACCAGACAGGAAACGCGCGTCCTGCCCTCTCTCCTCCTTCCTCGTGTCTCCGCAGACAGACACCGGAGACAACAACCGTACACAGTTGACAAGACAGGGAGACAACACCCCTGGTGGCCCCGAAAGCGTGTGCCAGAGACAGACATCAAGATTTGTAAAGCGTTAGTCTCTCTGGAGACACAGTAGACTACAGTGCTAAAGCGCGGTGTTTTCCTTGCTCTCCGACGACAAAGTAACAACAGCTGTACAGGACACCTCGGGTACTGAGGCTCCTCTCTCTTCGTCGTCCTCCTCTTCCTCACTGTCGCTGCAAAGCTTTCCTCTTCCTCCTCTTAAAGAAACAGCAGCACCTGAAACACACACAGCAGCTCTCAGGTGAACACTGGGACCACAGCCTGGCTCACACACACAGCAGCTCTCAGGTGAACACACACAGCTGCTCAGGTGAACACTGGGACCACAGCCTGGCTCACACACACAGCAGCTCAGGTGAACACTGGGACCACAGCCTGGCTCACACACACACAGCAGCTCTTTCCGTGAACACTGGACACAGGCCCTGCTCACAATACACACAGCAGCTCTCAGGTGAACACTGGGACCACAGCCTGGCTCACACACACAGCAGCTCTCAGGTGAACACTGGGACCACAGCCTGGCTCACACACACAGCGCTCACTTCAGAGAGCGATCGTGACCACATGCCGGCTCACACCACATCAGCAGCTCTCAGTTGAACCAGCTGGGACCACAGCCTGGCTCCACCACACACAGCATGCCCTCAGGTGAAACTGGTGATCCACAGCCTGCTCACACACACCAGCACCTCCTTCAGGTAACACTGCACCACAGCCTGCTCATCACACACAGCACCGCGCTCTAGGTCTCCCCCGTGAACACTGGACCCAGCCGTCACACACACAAGCAGCTCTTCAGTGAACCACACACAGCTGCCAGTTGAACAGGGACCACAGCCTGGCTCCCACCCACACACACGTCAGCTCTCAGGTGAACACGGTTACCCACATCCTGGCTCACACACACAGCAAGCTCAGCCTGTGAACACGGACCACAGCTTGCTCACAACACAGCAGCTCATCCCCTGAACACTCCTGACCAACAGCCTGGCTCCTTTTAATAACTACCCAGCACACAGGGAAGCACAACTCGGAATTTGTATCTTTCACAATAAAAGTCCCGCATATATTCAGGTTCAAACCAAATTTGATTGGACGTGTTAAGGTAGAGAGCAGGGTGTATGGTGTTACAGGCAAGCTGTCGTGTGATTGGTTGGTCTCCTTACTTGGTGTCATCAGTCACTTCCACTTCAGCCGGGGCTGTGATTGGAGCATTGGAGTGGCCCGCAGTTGGGTCATCTGTGTTCAGCTCCCCATTGGTCGAGCTCATCACCTGCAAAGGATGATGGGAAGTTGAGTAAAAAGCCGTTCCAAATGCCCCTGGCCCCCTAAAGAGAGAGATCTGAGGGGATAGGACAGATGGCAAGTCCAACCATCCAATCAGAGGGAAGGGGGGCTGGTAGCACATTGCTGACACCTGATCTATCCAATCAGGTGAGGGGAAAGAGGAAAGGTGGGTGGGTATCCAGCCTGAGTGATTAGCAGATGGAAGAGATTCTGGTCCTGACAAACTGTCAGACAGACCTCTGGGACAGACAGGCATGCAGAGAGACAGGCATGCAGACAGACAGGCATGCAGATAGACAGGCATGTCGTTAGACAGGCATGCAGATAGACAGGCATGCAGACAGACAGGCATGCAGACAGACAGGCATGCAGATAGACAGGCATGTCGTTAGACAGGCATGCAGATAGACAGGCATGCAGACAGGCCGGCATGCAGATAGACAGGCATGCAGACAGGCCGGCAGGTAGCCAGGACAGGGCAAGCAGTCAGGCAGAGAAAGGCAGATAGACAAGCAGGCAGGCAGGGTAGGGCAGACTGGGTAAGTCAGATAGACAGGGTAAGACAGATAGACAGGCAGGCAGGCAGGGTAGGGCAGACAGGGTAAGTCAGATAGACAGGGTATGTCAGATAGACAGGCAGGCAGGATTGAGCAGACAGTGCAAGGCAGATAGACAGGCAGGTAGGGCAGACAGGCAGGTAGAGTAAGGCAGATAGACAGGTAGGCAGGCAGTGGTCCAGCAGTACCTGAACAGAGCCCCCTAGCCTATCAGCTGTTAGATGTGACCCCAGTAGCTCCCTATTGGTCACTGGAGTAGGCTGGTCACTCCCTCTGGGCTCTGGTGACTAGCTCGATGGAGCAGGAGAGGAGGAGAAGAGAGGAGGAGACCAGGAGGAGGAGAAGAGAGGAGGAGAACAGGAGGAGGAGAAGAGAGGAGGAGAAGAGAGGAGAACAGAGGAGGAGAAGAGAGGAGATAGTAGAGGAGGAAGGAAGGAGAGCAGAGGCGAGGGATGGAGGAGACAGAAGAGGAGAGGGAAAGAGGAGGAGAACAGGAGGAGACAGAAGAGGAGAGGGGAAGAGGAGGAATAGAAATGTAGTGGAAACAGAAAACGACATTAGGAAGAAAAGAGTGAGTCAGGTTTAAGGCGAAGCCTCCCATGCAACAGTAGAGACAGGGAGAAGGAGCGTGTGAGTGCACGAGCGCGTGAGTGCACGAGCGCGTGAGTGCACGTGAGGAGCGCTACCACAGAAGAGTGCACGTGAGGAGTGCACGTGAGGAGTGCACGTGAGGCTGCTGCTTTGCGCTCACCTGGTTTTTGGTCTGCTGCTGTGTCTTCTCTCTCGCACTGGACTGCATGGGGGTGTCACCAGCCACCGGACCAATAGGAGTGGGCTGGAAGTGATGTCACAGGAAGTGAGGTCACATGAAGCAGAACAGTTTAATACTGAAGCACCTGGTCTTAACTTCAAGTCTTTTCTAAACCTTTAAGCATTTGACAAAATCCTTCACAGGATTTCCATGAAAACACCCCTCACAACTTTTCACCAGGCAGTGATTTGTTGTAACATGAAAGGCCAACGTGAGGCTGAACCTGGTACAGAGAAGAGTATCACCGTGGTAACCGGCACTGGCCTGTGGGACTCACCAGAGTCTTGCCAACCCAGTCGTACTGATAGTCGAACACGTAGGCGTTCCTGTTGAACAGGTCGCTGAACAGCTTCCTCAGGTAGTCGTAGTCTGGCTTCTCAAAGAAGTCCAACCTTCTCACATAACGCAGGTAGCTGGCCATCTCTTCGACACAACACAAACACTAACCGGGAGATACACCCACGACACACACACACACACACACAGCACACACGATCGAAGCCTGCGAGTGACCTGCCATTCGACTTCGGGACAACAACACAACAGGCAAACTATTATACACATCCACACACAGAGGGCACACACACCACACACCTCAGGGAGCCCTACTCGTTCTTGTACACAGACACAACAACAACTATATACCACACACAACCACCACACACACACACAACACACACATCACACACACGCAAATCACACACACACACAAAAAAAAAAAAAAAAAAAAAAAAAAAAAAAAACACACACACACACGCACACACCACACACACACACACACACACACACAACGCAGGTAGCTGGCCATCTCTTCTGTACACAACACAACACAACCGTTATATACACACGCCACACAGCCATTAAACACACACTCACAACACAGCCACCATATCACAACACACACACACATACATAAAACAAGCCATGCTGAGGATAGTGATGGCGGCACTGATTGGGGCACACACCTGGGTATCCCTCACACAGCACCTCGAGCGGCGTGGCGCGCGGATGGCTTCCTAGCGGCGGGGAACGGCCGTCAGAGAGCGGCCTGAGGGGACAGGTCTGACCACAAGGTTGATCAGGGAGGACAGGGAACCAAAAAGTCAGAACAGTTACACAAGGCAGCAGGGTAGGACAGGTGACACAAGGGTGGATCAGGTGGAGGGACAGGTGACACAAGGGTGGATCAGGTGGAGGGACAGGTGACACAAGGGTGGATCAGGTGGAGGGACAGGTGACACAAGGGTGGATCAGGTGGAGGGACAGGTAAGACAGGTGATCGACAGACTAGTACTGAGTTTGACCTCTCACCTTCAGGCCCTGCCAGGGCAGGCTGCCTCGCAGGAAGTACATAAACATGTGACCCAGAGCTTCCAGGTCATCCCTTCTGCTTTGTTCTACAGAAACAAATGAACAGAAGGAGATTAACAGCAGGGTCAGAGGTCAAGAGGGTCAGAGGTGGGCAGGGTCAGAGGTGGGCAGGGTCAGAGGTGGGCAGGGTCAGAAGTGGGCAGGGTCAGGCTTCTACCTTTGCCCAGGTGTGTGTTAATGCTCATATAGCGCGCTGTGCCCGTCAGACTCTTGTGCTCTCGGTAAGGGATGTGTTTCTTCGTCTCGGGGTCGATGTACTCCTTAGCCAGGCCAAAGTCAATGATGTGGATGATGTTCTGCCTCTTGCTGCCAGGCCGACCAGACAGGAAGTTCTCTGGCTTCACATCCCGGTAGATCAGACTCCTGGTGTGGGCCACCTCCATCCTGGAGATCTGGGGAGAGAGCAGTGAGGTCAGAGGTCAGGGGAGAGAGGGAGGAAAGAGAGAGGGGGGAGAAAAGAGAGCAGGAAAGGGGTATGGGGTGCAGCAGGGGTGTGGCAGCAGGGGTGTGGCAGGGTGTGTGTGTGCTGCAGTAGGTGTGTGCTGCAGTAGGTGTGTGCTGCAGTAGGGGTGTGTAGCAGCAGGGGTGTGTAGCAGCAGGGGGTGTGTGTGGCAGGGTGTGTGTGTGCTGCAGTAGGTGTGTGCTGCAGTAGGGGTGTGCTGCAGTAGGGGTGTGTAGCAGCAGGGGCACGTCCTGCAGTAACGTACCAGCTGGATGGCGATCATAAGGACAGTCTTCAGGCTGAAGGTCCGATCACACAGGTCAAACAGATCCTCCAGACTGGGTCCCAGCAGCTCCAGAACCATGGCGTTGTACTTCCCACACGGGCCAAAGTAATACACCTGGGGCACACCCTCTGCACACACGCACGCACGCACACACACACGCACACAGTGTTAGACTGTCAGTGTGTGTCTGTGTGTAGTGTTGGTGTGTGGATAGAGTCAGTGTGTGTGTCAGTGTGTGTGTCAATGTGTGTAAATTCAGAGTGCGTGTGTGTGTTTGTGTGTGGATAGAGTCAGTGTGTGTGTGTCAGCGTGTATGTGGATAGTCAGTGTGTGTGTGTGTGTGTGTGTCAGTGTGTGTGTGTGTGTGTCAGTGTGTGTGTGTGTGTGTGTGGATAGTCAGTGTGTGTGTGTGTGTGTGTGTGTGTCAGTGTGTGTGTGTGTGTCTCCTCACCTGACGCCCCCAGCTGCTTATAAAATCGATACTCCAGGTGTAGCTGTGGAGCTCTGGATTTGATTGGCTCCTGGGGAGGAAGTGGACAACATGAGCACCAAAGACCCTCAGTAACTCGTCACAATGATTCAAACCCAGAGCCAATAGGAATCCTTATATTCCACATCCAAAACGCGTTAGCCCCTCCCACGAGAATATAAACGACGATATCGTTGACTTTTATACAAACAACATAAATACAAATCATTCCTTGACTCTGACCAATCAGAACACTTTTAGATCTACACTCTATGATCCCTGTTCTCCTGCAGTACATTCTACATCAGGGGTCTCCAATCCTGGTCCTCGAGGGCCGCTGTCCTGAAGGTTTTCAGTGTTTCCCT
>BROE01000001.1:15736874-15772202 GCA_036571765.1 Plecoglossus altivelis
AGGGAAACACTGAAAACCTTCAGGACAGCGGCCCTCGAGGACCAGGATTGGAGACCCCTGTTCTACATGAACACAGAAATGTGAACATAGTCCAGTTCCAGTCGAGACATCAGTCAGTCTGATCCTACCAGTTTAATGGCCACGTATTCATTAGTGTACAAGTTCTTCCCCAGACGAAGCTCTCCGAAGTTCCCACAGCCGATCTTCTTCCCCACACGGAAGTTAGGGCCCACCATCAGGACCCCTGAGTTCCCGGGGCCCCGGCCCCCATGAGATCTGCCGCTGCCTGTCTTGGCCATCCTCTTCCCTTCCTCCCCTTCGGCCTTCCCCCCTCCTCCTCCTCCTCCCCCTCTCTTGTCAAAGTCCATAAGCTTGTGGTACCCTGGCTTCTCCACTGTTACTTCCTCTCCACGTGGTCCTCAGGAACCACTACGACTCCCACTGGAGGATGAAGGCGCCCAGGAGAGACGAGCCAGAGGGGGGAGGGGCAGGAGGGGGCCAGTCAGACAGACAGGTGTGGCTGTCAGAGAGACAGGTGTGGCTGTCAGACAGACAAGTGTGGCTGTCAGAGAGACAGGTGTGGCTGTCGGACAGACAGGTGTGACTGTCAGAGAGACAGCTGTGGCTGTCAGACAGACAGACAGACAGGTGTGGCAGTCGGACAGACAGGTTTGGCTGTCAGACAGACGGGTGTAGCTGTCAGACAGACAGGTGTGGCTGTCGGACAGACAGGTGTGGCTGTCAGACAGACAGGTGTGGCTGTCGGACAGACAGGTGTGGCTGTCAGACAGACAGGTGTAGCTGTCAGACAGACAGGTTTGGCTGTCAGACAGACAGGTGTAGCTGTCAGACAGACAGGTGTAGCTGTCAGACAGACAGACAGACAGCCGGGGCTAGCTTGGGTTCAGATGTGAAGTGACAGATCGAATGCAGCTCAGACCAGCAGAGCACTGGAGAGCTGAGCTTCCTGTTGAAGTGTCTCTAAACGAAGAAGTCTCTCTTCAGAGAGACAAACGGTCCAGCTGGCTGTTCAGGTGGTCTCTCAGTGAGAATGTAGGTGATCTGCGGTCTCTCTCCGTAGATCTCTTTTTCGTGGTCTCTCTCTTCTCTAGGTCTCTCGGTCTGTCAGTTACAGCGGTTTCCTGAGGTGTGAGTGTCTCACAGAAGCAGTATAGTTCCCCTGTGTCGTGTTCCTGTTCCTCCAGCACGGTACACCACCAAGACCCAGCACACAAGCCCTCATCCCCTCCCCTCTCCTCTGGCTCTCTCGCAGGACGCTCTTCGGAGGGCGTGTCTACACCTGAGGGGGCGTGGCCAAACGTCAGGAAGTGCGGGGGTGGGCAGAGGGTGAGTATCTCTCACAGGAAACCTGGAGGAAGATGAATGGACAGAGGAGGGGATGGAGGAAACAGGGGGAAAGGAAGGATTCACAGTGGAGGAAGAGAGCAAATGGAAAAACTGTCTTTAGCTGGTTTATCATCCAATCATATCATATCCTTTGTGATATTGCTATTCTATAAAACTGTAGCTCAGTACACTTAAATATGTTCCTGTCAAACCCACACATACACATCTTGTAACACCACATCCTATTCAGACAAAAGCCTTGTGCAAACGAAGAAACATCAGTGAAATAATCACTCGTTCTTTCACCAGATAACAGCTAGCTATGACCTGCTTCCACAAGCCTGACACAGGTCAGTGGTCAACTGAGGAACCAGTCAAAGTGAGTTATGGAAAGACGGTTAAGGCTTTCTCCATATCTGAGAAAAACAGCTAGGCTATTAATAACATTAGTCGGAGACGGACGAACGAGATGCAGCGAGGCCTACTTATTTTCAGTTACTTTGCTGGCAAAACAAGTTATGTCGATATGCTCATGTAGCCGCTTCAACGGGGTCTCAGTATAAACCACGATGAACCGTTTGTCGGACTCCATTAAACAAAGCCTAAGACATGTCAATCCGTTCGCAATAACAGGAACTTGCGAGCCAGCAAACGTTAGCTAATATTCACAGCTAACAGCAAGTTAGCTTCAAGCTGCAACGTTCATGTCCAGGAGGCCGTAGAGTACACGAATATTACCATCTTGACATCCCAAATATTGACGAGCTGATCAAGAAAATTGCAAACTAACCCTTAAACAATACATTTATTAACTACAATCCAAGAAAATACATGTCAGTCACCTATTTTTCGAGCCTGCTAGCGCTATAGCAATTTCAGTAAGTTACTAATTGAGTTAGTCTAGCTACTGATATCTTCCTACCTAGCTATGAACTAGCTAGCTAGCCTGCCGGCTAGCATTTACGACAATCTGCTAAATGTTATGTACTCAGTTGATGTTTCACACCAACATAATGAACAGTACTGTTACTTTAGATACCGAGGCTGGCTACCAAAGACGACATAGCTAGCTAATGTTACATAAGTGTATGAATTAACCTGCCGTCTGGCAGGCAATTTTCTCGATAGCAACAATCTGGCTAGCAAGGCTTCCTACGACGAGGAGAAGGGGGGGCTAACCCGTGGTAATCCGCAGCTAACGTTAGCTGCATAGCTTGCTAGCTAACGTTAGCCACGAACAGAAACGACCATAACCACGAATAAGCCCCCGACACAAGTAAAACCCACGAACAGTTTAAAATGAAATGACAAGCGTTGGAGTAATAAATGGATTGCATACTGCTCCGTTTTTTCTTGTCCCCTTTTGGTTTTACCACGCCAGTCAGACGAACATTGTTCGATCGACACAGTTCATCTCTTGCTCGCCGTGTAGCTGTCGCTGCGTAACTTGCGTTGGGGGTTATTCCTGGATACATACTCGCACATCTAAGGGACACAGGCTAGTTTACTCCGGTTGGAGGGTGGTGGACTAAAGTGTTATAACTAGTCACAGCACATTGATATAGTTGGCAGTTTGAAAGAAATCTACTCAATTTTGATGTCACAATTATCTCGGCAAAGACTAAACGTGTGACTCAACACCTGTGTATGTGTTCTCCCATACTGTGGATAAGAGCCACTAAAGGCGGACAGATGAAGACAAATGTTTATGAGGATAAATGTTGATGACAGTTCATCACTGACTGAAGCATGTGAACCTTGCTTGAATCCCATGTGAGGAGCGGATGTCATGGGTAAGTTTATCACGGTATCTGCTGACATATGTGACTAATGACCTTTTTGATATTCATGACTTCCTGTCAGATAACGTCTCGTATCCTGTCTACCTGTTGGGCTGGAGTTGCTGGTAAACAACTAGACACGCAGGACAGACAGAGAGAGAGAGCCAGACAGACAGACAGACAGGACAGAGAGAGAGACGGACAGACAGACAGGACAGAGAGAGAGAGAGAGACTGACAAACAGACAGACAGACACGCAGGACAGAGAGAGAGAGAGAGAGAGACGGACAGACAGACAGACAGACAGACGCACAGGACAGAGAGAGAGACGGACAGAGAGAGAGAGACAGACAGACAGACACACACACACAAAGAGAGACAGACAGACACAGGACAGAAAGAGAGAGACAGACAGTTAGACAGACAGTCAGACGGACAGACAGACAGACAGACGCACAGGACAGAGAGAGAGACGGACGGACGGACGGACAGAGAGAGACAGTTAGACAGTCAGACGGACAGACAGACACACACAAAGAGAGACAGACAGACACAGGACAGAAAGAGAGAGAGAGACAGACAGACAGACAGACGGACGGACAGACAGACAGACAGAAACATTTCTTGAAGGTTTCAGGCTTCATCATGATGTATGTATTGTTGATGTTTTCTGTGTTTCTGGAGTTGGTACAAGGTGTGTTACTACAGCACGCTGTTTTAACCTTGATATTTGTATCGGAATGTGTGCATATGCTTGTGTGTGTGCGTTCATGTGTGTGTATGTTTGTGTATATATATATACCGGTATATGTGTGTGTGTGTGTGTGTGTATATCTGTGTGTGTTCATGTGTATGTGTGTTCATATGTGATCGTGTGTTCAGGTGTATTGTGTTTGTGTGTGATGCGTGTGTGTGTATGTATATATTTATGTGTATATACTGTATGTTCATGTATGTGTGTGTGCCGTGTGTGTGCGTGTGTGTTTTTTTTTTTTTTTTTTTTTTTTTTTGTGTGTGTTTGTGTGTGCGGGTGTGTGCGGTGTGTTCGTGTCGCGTGTGCTGCGTGCGTGTGTGTGCTGCATCGTGTGCGTGTGCCGTGTGTGTGTGTGTGTGTGTCGTGTGTGTGGTATCCCTTGCAGGTGGTTGTATCACGAGGGTTTCCTCAGAGACAGGAGAGAGGCAGGTCAGAGTTGGAGACTCTGTGACTCTGAGGTGCGTTAAAACAATCCCCTCTGATACATGTCCTCTGTTGGAGCCATACACATTCTATACGGTCTATATGTTATATATGTTTTACACATTCTATATGTTCTATGAATTCTATACCTTCCATACGTTCTATACATTCTATGTTCTATGCTTTCTATGCGTTCTTTGCGTTCTATACATTCTATGTTCTATGCGTTCTATTCATTCCATACGTTCTATACATTCTATGTTCTATACGTTCTATATGTTTTATTTAACTTGACCTCATTGAAATGTTAATATCACTATTATATTACAAAATGAGTGAATGAAATGGTGCTGCGTGAATAGCCCTATATGTCCAGCGTGTTCCCCAGGTGTCACTTCCTCTATATAACCAGCGTGTTCCCCAGGTGTCACTTCCTGTATACGACCAGCGTGTTCCCCAGGTGTCACTTCCTCTATATGACCAGCATGTTCCCCAGGTGTCACTTCCTCTATATAACCAGTGTGTTCCCCAGGTGTCACTTCCTCTATATGACCAGCGTGTTCCCCAGGTGTCCAGCGTGTTCCCCATGTGTCACTTCCTGTCACCCTATATGACGAGCGTGTTCCCCATGTGTCACTTCCTGTCACCCTCTATGACGAGCGTGTTCCGCAGGTGTCACTTCCTCTGCCTTCAGCCCAGCCAGGCTGTGCAGTGGTGGAAAGGAAGTGTATTGATGCTGAACACCAGCAGCCCTCATCAGACTCTGATGCTCTCCCTCCACCTGCCTCGTGTTCGGACTAACGACAGCGGGACCTATAGCTGCCGGACGGAGAATGGCCCTGTTGCCCTCGGTTACCCTGTGACCCTCACGGTGATAGGTAAAGATGCCTCTTAACTGTGGGCGGGGCTGGGCGGGTACCACGCACTGATTGGCTGTGTAGGAGGAGAAAACTCAGTCGAAAGAGTTGGAAGGTTTTTGTTAATTGGTTTAGGTTACCAGCTTCAGATCAGAAGCTATCAGGTGATCGCTTCCTGTCTGCTTCCTGTCTGCTTCCTGTCTCAGAAATCACCTGTGTAACTATCCCTCCACAGGTGACAACCAGACCTCCACAGGTGACAGTCAGACCTCCACAGGTAAGAAGAAGTGGTCAGAACTGTCATGTGTGGGAACCCCACTCAAACACACATTCCTCTCACACACCTAAACCCTTTCTGAACAGAGCAACAGATATCTGTCTCTCTCTCTCTGTCTCTCCCTCTCTCTCTGTCTCTCTCTCTCTCTCTCCCTCTCTCTCTGTCTCTCCCTCTCTCTCTCTGTCTCTCCCTCTCTCTGTCTCTCTCTCCCTCTCTCTGTCTCTCTCTCCCTCTCTGTCTCTTTCTCTCTGTCTCTCTGTCTCTCCCTCTCTCTGTCTCTCTCTCCCTCTCTCTCCCTCTCTGTCTCTTTCTCTCTGTCTCTCTGTCTCCTTCTGTCTCTCTCCCTCTCTCTCTCCCTCTCTCTCTCTCCCTCTCTCTCCCTCTCTGTCCCTCTCTCTCTCCCTCTGTCTGTCTGTCTGTCTGTCTGTTTGTCTGTCTGTCTGTCTGTCTGTCTCTCTCTCTCTCTCATTCTCTCTCTCTCTCTCCCTCCCTCTCTGTCTCTCTCTCTCTGTCTGTCTCAGGGATCCTGGATGTCCCATTGGTCTGGTACTTGCTGTTTAAAGCTCTCCTCTTCATCATCATCATGACTCTGGCCACGTTCCTTGCATGGAGAGCTGACTAACCTCTCACGAGCACATGGTTTAAACCTCCACCGCTTAACTGAACGATGTTTTAGACCGCATTCTTAGTATGCTGGAAAAATGCGAGATCTTACAGTCTTTACTGTCCATTCCTGTCCACATTTCAGATGTATTAACATCTTGTGGGTTCGCTGGGTGATTGAGACTGTTTGGTATGTATTGATTGCATGGTGACGTTCTTTAAATAAAGCGCGTGTCTTTTTAGATTGAAGGCTCCGGTTATTCTAGAAGCAAGACATTCGAGCGCGTCATAACGCACAATCTAATTCGCGTCACAATAACTGAATGGATTTTGGTTGAGTGTATTTGGCGTCGATCGGCGTCGTAGTCTTGAATCTTTTGAAATCGTAACATTTGACTTTTTCCCGATAAAAATCATCGCTGAAACCAAATCGCGTGCGCTGTCTTAAACAACCGGTAACTGCGATAGCGCAGACCGTGGTGATGTTTGCCACCGCCACCGACAACCTCGGATTCCGCGTCCCTAGATTCGTGCTCTCACCGGGTCGGTGCTTCGACGGTTTCATCGGTTTTCAGATCTCCGTGTGTCTCCTCTCGGGAGCTCTGGTCTTCTGCTGGTTGTGGAGTCGGTGCAAGAAGTGCCATGCGACTTCCGCTCGCGAGGTGGGTATCCATCACGAAGAATATTCGGTTTAGCAGAATCTTTTATTCCGTCAACAATCCACTGTAGAAGTTTTGACTGTTTTATACTATTTTCTTTCAATCCTGAATTTGGACAGAGAGAAGAGTTGCGGAAGGTGATCATGTAAGTTGACAGAAACAAGACAATCAAATGCGTATTGTTTGTCGCGTGGAAGTCTGATCAAACATAAAGTATGTGACATGATAGAGTTCAAATGAGTTAAAAACGGTCATGATTATAAAGCGTTGTACCCTATCACCAAAGCATTACTGCCCACAGCAATGATCTGCTGTCCAGAAATAACAAACCGTAGAAATGCTTAATGCATTAACAGAAAAACCAGGAACGAATATTCAACAAATCTGTATAATAAAGATTAATGTTAAAAGACATAAACAACACGTGTTTCTATTGTGACCTTGTCTCCTGTGTTGGGCTGCTTAGGCAGGGAAAGACAAGGCTGCAACACAGCTGTCAGACTCTACTGGAGCTCCACAAGTTGCAGCCAGCAGCTCCGCTTGGCCCCGTCTTGGAGCTCTCTGTCTGGGCCTGGGGCTCCAGGGAGTCAGCCTGTTGTGAGGAGAGGGTACCTGAGACCATCAGGAGACGCTGGCTCCAGCACTGGTGGGCCTCGCCTTTGGCCCCAACACAAACCCTGCTGGCACTGCCTGGTTCAGACTGCGACCGGTGCCCCTCCGCCCTGGGGCCCTCCGCCCTGGGGCCCTCCACCCTGGGGCCCTCCACCCTGGGGCCCTCCACCATCAGACCTCTGACGCTCACCTCACTCCTCCCTCCTCCTCCCCCTCCTCCCCCCCGGTCCCCTCCTCCTCCACCTCCTCCCCCTCCTTCCCCACTCCCTCACCTCCTCTCCCTCACCTCCTATCCCTCCCCTCCTCTCCCTTTCTCTCTTCCCCCCCCCCCCCCTTTTTTTTTATTTTTTTTATTGGTTCTTTATTTTTAATCATTATATTTTTATATTTTAATCTCTTATTTCTATTTTTTTTCTTTCTCATTGCTCCTATCAAGCACCTGGCAGCAGGCAGCCATCCCACCCTGCTCCAAGCCAGACTAAACCGGCTGGACCTGGACCGGACCAGCCCAGACCAGACAGCACAGCAGCCCGGCCCCGAGCCCTGTCAGAGTACAGTCCCTCCGTTCCGTGGATACCAGAGAGGTGACGCCAGAGCGTCCATGGGACGATGCTCACTCCGTAGGAAGCAAAGGAGTACAGCCAAAACTCTGGGGTTTCCCCATGTGCACTGACTGCCAGATGCCAGCTCAGCTACGACATGAGGAAGAGAACAGAGGGCGACCCCAGAGGCACCACAGGGAACACTGGGGGCCAGGGGGGCCAGGGAACACAGGGGACAGCCAGGCTAGGAGCTATGTTGGGAGGCTGAGGAGCAAGATGGCTGCTAGACCAGGCCAGACTGAACCAGGCCAAACCGGACCAGATCAGATTGAAGCGGTCAGCAAGCAGGTGACCCTAGTGAGGAGGAAGTTAGAGATGAAGCTCCGAGTCAGATTCCTAGAAGTCATACTGGGCCAACTTCCTCGTCGGGTCGTCCAATCACATCAAGCAGCACTTGAGACCTCCGCCAATCAGCCAGTCACATCTCGGCCACGCCCCCCTCTACTTCGAAGGCAGGAAGTGACGTCCGCGAGTCCAGAGTCATTGAGGCGCTATAATTCAAAAAAAAACAAAAAAAAAAAAACAAAAAAAAAAAAAAAAAAAAAAAAAAATAAAAAAAAAAAAAAAAAAAAAAAAAAAAAAAAAAAAAAAAAAAAAAAAAAAAAAAAAAAAAAAAAAAAAAAAAAAAAAAAAAAAAAAAAAAAGAAAAAAAAAAAAAAAAAAAAAAAAAAAAAAAAAAAAAAAAAAAAAAAAAAATACAAAAAAAAAGGTAAGAACAACCTCACAAAACGTAGAAAACTATAACTTAAAAGAGATGAGGACAAAAAGTAACAAATTTGAACAAAATATAAAATTATACTGTCTTCACCACCTGCACCCCTGGTGCTTAATATAGAGTGGTTTTTGTCTGAATAAATTGTTTTGCATTTCACTAGATTGTTACATCCTGTTTTATTTCTTGTACAGGAGTCGATTTTAAATACATTTTATTGAGTGTTATAAGTGTAAAGTTAAAATATTAATGTTTAGGGGGTCGTTGGCGTTAGGAGAGATGGATCATGGTTAGTGAACTACAGATAATAACCCTCAGTTTATCGCGGGAAGATACGTCCAAAATAGGAACACCCAGCTAAAGTGAACAATCGACAAATACATAGATCAAATACATAAATCCATAGAGCTAATGCCGTCTCCATCCGTACCATGGTCTTGTTGCGGACAGTTACAACCCCTTTTGCATTCGTATTAAAATTGACTGCTGCTGTCGTCCTTATGTTTTTTTCCTCCTATTCTTTAAATGTAACGAAACGGAGATATCATTAGATATCCGTTAATGAGCGAAAGCAACAGGCCTGACATAGAAACTAATTTACCTCACCTTAGCAATGTCCAGAAGATAATTAACTATATCTGAGAATAAGGTAGACAATATTCCGAGACAAGTATAAGACCCAAAATCCGCAAGTAGCTTTGTCGGAAGAAATCACAAAGAAAGCACGTAATTACGAATCAGAAACATTAATAGAGAGAAATATATAAAAGGAGAAGTTACGAAATTACAAGATAAATTAGCCAATTAATGTAATTTGCCAAATGTTATAATGTACGCAACATAACGCATAAAAACTGAAGCGAAGGAAGTGAAAGTTAATAACCAAATCAGAAATGAAACAGAAGCCAACAAGTCAGCACAAAAAAAAAAAAAAAAAAGGCACCTATGAAAAATCCCGCGCGACGAATAGCGAATCCGCGATAAGTGAACCGCGAAGTGGCGAGGGATCACTGTACACCAAATATGGGTTTGCATGCAGTTTATTATATCACCACCAGAGGACGGTGTGTCAATGTCTTTAAACAAAGTCTTTGCAGTAACCTTCTGTTGATAATTATGAAACGTTAGTAACAAGTGTGCAGGGAAATGAGACCCGTGTCAAAAAAATGATTTACTTATGTAATGTCCTACACATATAAACATTTCAAACAAGGCCGACCCTTGTCATAAACCTGGCAACCAGGCGGACCTCAGCACGTCTGTTTTGAAGACAGATAAACAGTCCACTTTAACTGCGGTAAAAAAAGTCAACAATTGTTGTACTTTTGTGTTTGCCACTGATATCCTGCCTTTGTCCGCGGATTTATCAGAGATCTGGCCAGATAACAGTTACTGGATTGACCATTAAGAACGCCACGGTGAATTACTGCTTCCTGTTAAGACGACGGTTGGCACGGCAACAACAGTTGTCAGGAAGTGCGCCTGGCGTTGATTCTTCTTCGGTGTTCGGATGGCCTCGAGCTGATGAGAGAACGAGGCGCTCGCTGGCGTCATCAGGTGAGGTTCGAGACGAAGCGCTCGAACGGATCCCGGACAAATCGTTTTGACAATAGCTAGTTAGAGGGAGAGGCGATCTGTACTTTTGTTCTGGCTCTCTAACTGTTTGTACCTTACACCGGAAAACCCCTGGTTCTGATCCCGTAAAGATGCGGTCTTTCTCAGAAACCGACGGAGAAAGAAAGGAACTGCGATGTAAACACGTTTTTTGCAATCTGTTTATTTATAATCTATTGTTTTAGCGGGCAGGACTTGGAGAGGCAACTGTGTCTTTAGGTCAACGCTGCACTGTGGTGATTCAGAGTTGAAAACTGGCCCTCTTTATTCAAAGGTTAGATTGTGAAGGTTTTTGTAAAAACATTCGTGTGACCGTGGTCATACATCATAGCAACAGCAGATGAGAGGGTTTGTGTCCTATGAGACAGACAACCAGACGCCTTACCTATCCTGCCTGAGGACAGGTGATGGAGAGAGTCCTCTCTGACATCACACACACACACCACACACACAACACACACACACAACACGAACACGCGCACACACGCACACACACACACCACACACACTGACACACACGCACACACACTGACACCACGCGCACACACACATTGAGACCAGAGATCACATATCAGACACTACACACACTCACATACAGTCACTTGCACTGATGAGGTCAGATGGGTGTGGTGTCTAATTGTGTGTGTGTGTGTGTGTGAGAGTGTGTGTGTATGTGTGTGCGTGTGCGTGTGTGTGTGTGTGATATCTGGAGTTATCTGCCATTGTGAGAAACCATGTGTGTATAATGTTGTTTTAACCCTAACAAACCCTTCAGAGGATGAGCAGAGAACAAGGGGAGGAGATAGGGAGGGCAGGGGAGGAGGAGGGGAGGAGGACAGGGAGGGGAAGGGACGGGGAGGAGGAGGGAGGAGGGAGGAGGGAGGAGGACAGGGAGGAGGAGGCCCCGCAGGCAGGCGAGGAGAGGCAGGATAAGGGCGCCATGAGGAGAAAGGGAGAGGAGAGGGGAGGAGGACAGGGGAGAGGAGGGGAGAGGAGGAGAGGAGGAGGGTAGGGCAGGGCAGGGGTGGAGAACAGAGAAGACGGGAATGGAAGGGAGGAGAGGGGGAGATGGAGAAGGGAGGGGAGAGATGGAGGGGGGAGGGGGGTAAAGAGGAGGAGACAGGAAGTAAGCTCTAGAACAGGAAGTGTGTACAGGGCTTTATAAACTCCGTCTCCAATGTTTACACCTCACAAGCAAGATCAACTCATCACACTCAGTCTTTTCTCACACGCAGCCACATCTCTGCAGACACGCTCTCTTCTCACACACACACACACACACTCTCCTCCTCGCACACACACACTCTCCTCCTCGCGCACACACACTCTCTTCCTCGTACGGCAGGAGAAACAAGGGTAACAGGACTGGACAGCTCCCCCCACCTCTTATCTTACCAGAGGTCGCAGTCAGGGGCTGGACTGCAGGATCGTGCTGAAGTGTGAGGCTCCCTCCTGCAGGATCGTGTCTGTGTTCCTCTGAGGATGTGAATGGACTGTAGCTTTCAGGAGCATCGGTGTCTGTGGTGAGTACCTGGAAGGGCATCTTTCCTGGAGGACACATCCCCCCCCTCTGCAGTGTTGACAGGAAGCCCAAGCCAGCATCCTTAGCCCCCCCAGCCGCGCTCGTCTGTCCCCTAGTCCTCTGTCCTCTAGTCGTCTGTGATCCAGTCCTCTGTCCTCCAGTCCTCTGTCCTCCAGTCGTCTGTCCTCCAGTCGTCTGTCCTCCAGTCGTCTGTGATCCAGTCGTCTGTCCTCCAGGAGGGATCATGTACGGGAGCAGACTCCCTCCCCAGGGCAAGCTGTCTCCCCAGAGCAGGAAGTCACTGCAGCGCTCTCAGGGAAAGAGCTGTGGCTACTACCTCCGCATCGCCTTCTTCTTCTCTTCCCTCATCCAATCGCTCATCATCGTGGGGTTGGTTCTCTTCCTCGTTTACGGCAAACCGCAGGACTCCGCTTTGGAGACGCGGATTCGGGATCTGGAGGGTAGCTTCAACCGCATGTCCGTGTCCAATCAGGCGCTGCGAGAGCACAGGACCAACCTCTCACGCCAGCTCAACGCCACGCTGGTGGACAAGCGGAAGAGCGAGATGTCTCTGGTCCACCTTAGACAACTGGCAGAAAAGTCCGTCCAGGGAATCCTGTTTCTCAATAGCAGCCTGTAAGACAGGGTGAGGATGGAGGGGAGGAGGGGTAGGAGAGGGTGAAGGGGGATGGGGGTGGAGGATGGAGGGTGGAGGAGGGTGGAGTGGGGTGGGGTGGTTGGTGGTGGGGGTGGTGGGGAGGAGAGGGGAGGTGCGGTGGTGGAGGAGAGGGGAGGTGGGGGAGGAGGGTGAAGGGGTGGAGAGGGTGGAGGGGTGGGGAGGAGAGGGTGGAGGGATGCAGGGATGTGGAGAAGAGGGTGGAGGAATAGAGGGATGGAGAGGAGAGGGTGAAGGGGTGCAGGCGTGCTGAGGAGAGGGTGTAAGGGTGGAGCGCATGGTGGAAGGTTTGAGAGGTGGGGAGAAAGGACAGTAGAGAGTGGATGAAACATGTTTAAGGGAGATAAATGTCTGAAGCTTTGGGAATACCAAGGACCTTAGTACAAATGGCTGGTTGTCTGGGATTAGAAATGACAAACTATTTGATTCACATTTTAGAAAATATGTTAGATAAAAATAAATACTTAATCCCACACGCTTACTTTTGGTCAGCAAAGAAAAAATGATTATGACGTCTTCACATTTACTTCAATGTTTAATGTTCTGTGATTTTATCTGATGTGCTGGATCACAGTACAGATCTTGTGATGTTAGCTGCTGATGTTGTGGTTGTTGTCGTGGAAACAGACGAGCTGTGAGCTGGAGAAGAAGGCTAATAGGTTTCGTATTGCTCCCTGCCCCCCTGCCTTCCCCATGCCTCCCGCTATGGGGTCAGGTGAGCACCGACAGCAATAACACCTTTTACCCACCGACAGATCGCTCCGTGTACGAGCAACCGATTCACCAACGCGTTGTCGTCGTTGTCGTAACAACCGGTTGTGTTTGCATGCAGGGGACAAAGCTTTGACGATGCGTCTCCATAACTGCGAAGAGAAGAACCGATTGGTGGAGTCCAACTTCTCCCAGAACACCCAGCAGCTGCGCTTGGATCTGGACCGGGTCTCCCAAGAACGGAACCGACTCCACCTGGAAACCATCGACCTCCGGAGATCCGAGACTTCGCTGAACAATCGGCTGCAGCTGTACACCAGGAAGTGCAAGGAGGACTTTGTCCAATCGCTGAGCGGCATATCCAACGTGTCCAAGGCTTTCCTGGAGAAGATTGACTCTCTGGTGCCGCGACTCATCCCCTTCCAGATCACCTGCGACAAACAGCGCCACTATCTGGAGCAGATACAGAACAACTGCTCCAGTCTGTCCAGAGAGGTACCAAGATGAATTACTTACAATCTGAACTTTCAACCCTTCACGTTCCGCCTCCTCCTACCCTTTCTAACCACCGAGCTCCCCACCCACCACCTATCTCCCTGAAGGTAGAGAACAAGTTCCAGCGTTACCTGGACAACGTGGGCTCCCGAGTGTCCGAGATCGAAGCTCAGAGCAGCCTGCTGGACGATAGGAACACCCGCCTGGACGAAGACCTCCACTGGTGCACCCGGAACCGCAGTAACCTGGTCCTGGAACATGCTTCGACGCTGAAGAAGAACCAGGAGAGGCACGACCGGGAGAAAGAGAGCATCCTCCAGAACCTCCTCCTCCTGAGAGGAGAAATGACGATAAAAGAGGCACAGGTCAGAGTGAAGGAGAGTCATATCGCCATCTTGACAGAAGACATGAAGAGACTTAATGCCAGCTGCCCCAAGGTAAGAATGGGAGGGGCTTACAGAGCATTAGACTACTGTGACTGGTTTATGACTGATATTCGTATAGTTCGATAGTCTGTATTTTTTTTGTTTATGTATAGGAAAAATTGTTATATATTTGTATTTGATTGTTGTATGTCTGTACTTCTGTAGCACCGTGGCTCTGTGAGGCACGACATTTCGTTCCACTGTATGCCCCCGCATGTAGCGGAATGACAATAAAGCACAACATGAACTTGAACTTATGCTAGTTTAGACCTGTGTAGACATGTTTTGATAGAGTTGGAAGCAGGAAATGCTTTATTGACAGTGTTCTAATGAGGGACGTTCTTCTTGGTTCTGTTACAGCATGGTGGTTCTGCCGTTTGGCCAAAAACTCAAGTGCTGGGCTCAAATGGGTTGGGTAGCACTGGACTAAGTAGAACCGGACCAAGTAGTCCTGGACTAGGAAGCACTGGGTTGGGTGGAGTAGGGTCAAATACAATCGGATCGACCAATAGAGGGACCACAGGGCTGGGATTGGGCGGAGCTGGATTTGGGGCGGGCTCTGTAGGGACAGGATTGGTCGGTGCCGGGTCAGGTGGACTCAGTCCTAACGTCAGGGGACCAATAGGAACGGGGTCTGGTAGCACGTCGTCAGTCGGGCGAATAGGCGGGGCTAGCGTGGGCGGGACTGGCGTGGGCGGAGCCAACATGGGCGGAGCCCACGTGGGCGGAGCTTCTTCTATGGGCGGAGCTTCTTCTATGGGCGGAGCTTCTTCTGCGGGCGGAGCTTCTTCTGCGGGCCAGACCTTCAGTCAAGGTGAGACTCCAGGCACCTGTGGGATCACACAGGTGGAGAAATCGTTTGTTTTGTCAAATTGTTTTATATTCCTGATATATTTACCTCATTCGATGGGAAAACGGAGGACAGGCAGGATCACTGAAATGGAAACATCTGTTGAAATCCTTCATCTTCCTCTATCAGTCTGTGTCTATCTTATTCTCACATTCCTCTCTTCTTCTCTCCTGGTGTCACCTGGTCTTCCTGGTGTCATCTGGTCTCTCCTGGTGTCATCTGGTCTCTCCTGGTCCACTTGGTCTCCTCTTCTTCTGGTCACAGCTAGCATGGCTCAGCTGATGAAGGACCTGCAAAGGTACGAACCATCTGAGTGTTACAGGAAGCGACCAGACGGAACAAGCTCTAATCATGTCTGTCTGCTCTCTCCACCTCCTCTCTCCTCATCTCTCCACCTCCTCTTTCCTCTCTCCTCCTCTCCTCTCTCCACCTCCTCTCTCCTCATCTCTCCACCTCCTCTCTCCTCTCTCCTCCTCTCCTCTCTCCTCCTCTCCTCTCTCCATCTCCTCTCTCAACCTCTTCCCTCCACCTCTCTCCTTCAACCTCTTCTCTCCACCTCCCCTCTCCTCTCTCCACCTCCTCTCTCCTCTCTCCACCTCCTCTCTCCTTCAACCTCTTCTCTCCTCTCTCCACCTCTTCTCTTCTCTCCTCTCATCTCTCCACCTCCTCCTCTCCTCATCTCCTTCTCTCCTCACCTCCTCCTCTCCTCTCTTTTTCCTCCCCAGAGTATCAAGCTAATACAGGAGATTGCAGTTTACCAACCCAGAAGACACAGCTACTAAGATCGGCAACATGTATTTCAGTTGATAATGTTATTATTGTCAAATATTATTCTTAAGTAAGCTTGCAGTCTCATATTGTATATTCAACATTTGCATTACATTGCAAAAAATATCGTTTGTAAACATCTGACATCTTTGAAGTGTCCTGTATTACATAAACTGCTCTGTACATACGCATTTTACAGTCATTAAAAGCATCTTCTTCAAAGGAATCACAAGGTCTGGGATTGTCTGGGCGTATGCCATCCTGTTAAGAACGCACACCTGCGTGCCTGCGGCGTCCATGAGTTTAAAGACAGGATTCACATTCAGGAGGGAAGCGGATGTTTGTGTAGATTCCTGTCATCCATTGTGAAGATATTTATTCCATATACAAGCATCTCCAAACATCTGAGACACGGACTGGTACTACGCTGGTTTCTGTCATCTGTGTTTATATTTATCAAAGGACCTGCCAGCAAGGCTTCAGAGGCTGATGAGACCGGATGGGAGGGGAGGGGGGGAGGAGGGGGAGAGGGAGTAGGCAAGGGGAGGAGGGGGGGAGGGGAAAGGAGGAGAGGGAGAGGAGGGGAGAGGAGGAGAGGGGAAAGGAGGAGAGGGGAGAGGAGGAGAGGGAGCGGAGGGGAGAGGAGGGGAGACGATAGGAGATGATGTGATGTGTAGGTAGGAGGAATGGGAAAGGGTGTGGAGATCCATTGAAGGGATGAAAAAGATAAGAAGTGCGATATTTCACACATTCATTTAACGGTTGATTTGATCCAAAACAGCATTCCACATCTGCAAAAGTGCAAATAACATGTGACTCAACTGAGCACAAAGACTGTTGATGTGTTTCGAAATCTGTTTCTAAAACGTGTTCTAATTCTGTGGAGGAGAAAACAGCCGATGTTCCATGAGAGCAAACATCCTGCTGGACGAGGGCTTATTTCAGACACAATTGTCTGGGCGCCAATTAATGAAGTTGGTCAGTCGCGTTCTGTCCTGTCTGAAGGAAATCCTCTGTTTAGCTCTGGCCTGTTCCAGTTCCAGTAGGAGACGTCAAGAGGGAACAGGGCACAGGGTGGGGCTGGGGGTGAGGACTGGGGGTGAGACTGGGGGTGAGGGTGAGGCTGGGGTTGAGACTGGGGTGAGGGATGAGGCTGGGGCTGAGGCTGGGGGTGAGGACTGGGGGTGGGGGTGAGACTGGGGGTGAGGCTGGGGCTTGGGTTGAGGGATGAGGGTGAGGCTGGGGGTGAGGGATGAGGCTGGGGGTGAGGTTGAGGGATGAGGCTGGGAGGCTGCTTGGGGGTGAGTTAAGAGGTTTGAGGCTGGGGTTTGAGACTGGTGTTTGAGGCTGAGGCTGGGGACTGAGGCTAGGTGCTGAGGCTGGGTGCTGAGGCTGGGGACTGAGGCTGGATCTTTGGCTGATGGTTGGCTGGCAGGTCGTTTGCTGGGTCTGGACCTGCTGGATCTAAATGTGTTGACTGTGTGTGTGTGTGTGTGTGTGGAAGGTGCTGGAGGCAGGCCTACTGTACCCTGTCTACCCACTGGAGCTGTAATCCTGCTGTGTTAGGGTGGGTGTGCTCAGGGGACTCTGGGGGGGGGGGGGGACCCCTATAGACAGGAAATGGAAGAGTTGGACGCCTGTGATTGTTCCCTTTTTCCTCGCAGGGGCACTGACCTCTGAACTCTTTTGTCTTCGGCCACTGAGGACTCTCTTCAACCCAGAGGGCTAATTGTGTTTCCTAACAGCCTGAACCTCTCCTGTCCTCCTCCCCTCCTGTCCTCCCCTCCTGTCCTCCCCTCCTCCTCCCTCATGTCCTCTCCCCTCTTTCTCCCCTGTACTCCACCTCCTCCCCTCCTCCTGTCCTCCTCACCTCCACTCCCTCCTGTCCTCTCCCCCTGTCCTCCTCTCCTCCCTCTCCCTCCCTCCCTCCTGTCTTTCTCTCCACTCATAGCTACATCATCACCTCCCCTCGTACTAACATCACATCCCCTCCCACTCCCTCCTGTCCTCCTCCCCCAGTTCTCTCCTCTCGTCCTCTGTCCTCCTCTTCACTTCTCTCACTCTGGTCTCCCTTTCCTCCAGTCCTCACTGGGTCGCCCTTCCTGGTCCCCTCCTGTCCTCCAGTTCCATGTGTGTATGTGTGTTTGAGTGTTACCCTGCTTGTCTGCAAGGTCTGCTCAACTAAGCAGAGAGGAAGTCATTCATTAGAAGTTTGGTGGTTCTAGAACGTTCCACATCCGCATTTAGAGAAACTGTGTGAAAGTGAGCAGCTGGAATGCTAGTTATGTCGTGAAGGTCA
Organism: Plecoglossus altivelis; assembly: GCA_036571765.1. Classification (NCBI taxonomy): domain Eukaryota; kingdom Metazoa; phylum Chordata; class Actinopteri; order Osmeriformes; family Plecoglossidae; genus Plecoglossus; species Plecoglossus altivelis. Next base: position 15,754,862 of record BROE01000001.1, read on the forward strand.
GTTCTGGAATGATATTTAACGCTAACGAGAATACGTTTTTCCTCTTTGACTTTCTGAGAAAAAGTTGACCTTATCAGATAATAACAACATATTTGTGTAGCCCAAACATTTAACACAGACTCTTGCAAACATGTTTTATTACTGTTATTTGTTCGTATTTTAGATTCGATCTACAGTGTAATTCTCTACCGTACCGCTCTATGGAAGAGATAAGACATTTAACCCTTTAAAAAAAAAGGTCAAAAATGACAGATTAACGCGTAGACAATATCCACATCCCGGATTTGTCTGACGTTGCCAGTCGAAGATCAGAGGTCAGAGTTGAAAGGTGTTTTCCTGACGCCTGTAACCAGCAGCTTGGCCTGTGCCCAGGTGTCACAGCTAAACGGTGGTTTGTGATATACGACGACCTTCACTGAATGTTACAGCGCTGCTCGGCAGATCGTCTAACAGACCAGGCGAGCTAGCCTGTCCTACTGGGTTTGCATCACCGTTTAGTATATTTTTTAGTTTATATATTCGTACTTTTTCATATGTAAAAACATCGTCCTTCACCGCATACTTTAATCTTCAGCAGGTAGACTACCGGAGCAACGCTTTTTCTAGCTACTCACGCTTGCAGACTGGTCTCTCTTATTACATTGGCCTACAGACCTGCTAAATTGTCATTTAACTGCGCATATTGATTGTTTTAAAGCCAGTTAATCCTAACCTTCCACACTAGCTAATTAAAACAGTCTTTCGAGCAGGTTGGTGCCAGTTCCTGGCTGTGTCAAACACCGTCATCTTTCCACGGTTAACTTCGGTACTTCTATGTTTTCAGGATGGAGATCTTACTAAGCTGTTATTCTGCCACTGCCCTCTGGCGGTCATGAGGATGTACTGCATCTACTCTGCAGTGTTCGCAATCAGGTGATGGAACTGATAGAAACAGGATGAGAGGAGGGATGGAGGGGAGAGGAAGGTGGAGATGTAGACAATCTCTTCAGTTTGGCGCCATCTAGCGTCATTTCTAAATAACTCACTTGACAGTTGGATACTGCATTATTGACGACCGACAAGATGAGTGGTTTGAGCCAAAAGACCGCTCGTGGACATCTCTGTAAACCAGAACACCATCCTATCTCTTTAACGAGTCAGTACACATCTCACCCGCAGAAGATACACGCTTTCATTTGTTCTTCCCCATCGGCCTGGTTCACGCGAACCGGATCGAACGGCATGAATAATTTAGCGGATGTAATGCAATAACTTGTTTACCGAAAAAATCAGGAAGTACAGGAGATGTGAGTAAATTATGCTCTTTAATTCGTACACATCACTTGGCCTACATAGCTCCGTGTTTTGAACAGAGTAGAGCGGCTTGATACGAGAGACTCTACGGCAAAGAACAGCTACAAAGAGCCGCAGTGTGATCAACCATCAACTTGTTACTGAAGCTTCTGATTATAAACAACTTCTTCAATCCATATGTAACTAAAGCAGAGACACCTCGCGGATTGACCTGCACGCAGACAGCGCGTGGGCCGTGGGCTGGGTAGAGCGAGCGCCTATAGAGCCTATAGTGAAGTGAAGTGACGTATTGTCAAGTATGGTTACCCATACTCGAAATTTTACCTCTGCATTTAACCCATCCAAGTGCACACACAGTAGTGAGTAGTGGGCAACCGCACACACACAGGACCAGGTGTGGAACGAGGGATCCCAAGTGATGGACTATTGATGTGCAAATGTTGACAGAGATTAAACATTGACAAAGTCACCAGGCCACTAAGTAAACACAAGTCAACCACTTGTCTCAAGTCGGATTCAGATAAAGACCAAATATAGTGTATTTTTTCATGTAACGAACAATAGAATAATGAGCATTGTCTTCGGCCCGTTTGGTGAAATGTCGATGAATATCTACAGACTGACTGATGTAGCCCAACGGTAGTCGTATGTAAGACGCAGACACATGAAAATACGTCGATTTTTTAATGAAAATACGTCGATTTTTTAATGAAAATACGTCGATTTTTTATGAAAATACGTCGATTTTTTTAAATATATTTTTAATCAAAATATCGTATACTGCCGGGACGCGGTGTTCCCCTCCGTTCTCTGTCGTCACTACCACTGAGAAGTGATGCGCGCGCTCCTTCATCAGGTGGAGCTTCCTCGCGCCTTGTCATACCACGGTCATGCGAATGTACCTTCGCTGTTACGGACATCTATACGCGGGCATCACGAGCCTCTCACTTGTCGGTTTATGAATCTAAACACTAGCAGGGCGGCATGACCGGTGCGGGAGGGGGTGAGAACGACGCCACTGTACACAGTAGCAACGGCAACGGGGCAACGGAGAGGATGGAGCGGACGGTTGTTACCGGAGACACGGGATTGAAGAAAGAACAGATGACTTCATCCGAGCCTGCGGGAGTCCTGGGTGAGTAGAACAGTCAAGCCAACTTGATGACGTGAGAACGTTGCTTTGTGATTGCACGCAGAGATAAAGCTACGACCCATCTGTATGTATTGGCCCGGGAATGATAACATTAATAACGCTCTTGGAAGACGGAAGAACTCAGTCATGTTGGGAGTATCCCGGTGACCGGGCGACCGTGTGCGGCGCACCGTGTCCCGGAGGACAGCATTCCTCCGGACGCAGAGCGGGAGGGCGAGAGGCAGGGTAGATCCGCTCCGTTGGTTGATTCTGGACAACTGTTGATAAATAGTTCAGAGATCTGTGATATTTGGGATTGACATTTTAGCCGGACAAGTTAGAACATGGACATCGCTGTGATATTTTGCAGCAATAATTTAAAGCTTAACTTGTAAAATACATCCACGTCATGTCCTCTATCTGAAATTATGGGCTATGCCAGGATCCGGAACCGCTCAGGTGAAACGGGACCAGTAAAGTCATGTTTTATGATTATCATAATGCAGTTGAAGGCTGTTAAGGATGCACCATCTCATAACGAACTCTACTTCTCCTACCTATGCACAGTCTGTCAGCGTGTTTACACGTGGCCGACGTGGTGGATCACTGGAAAGCTTGTTTAGCTGCGTCAAAGAAAAACGCCAAAGTATTTTATTAACAATATAGCTTATTTGCGTAGAAATGTTCTTAGTAGCTTGTCTACCAGAACAACGAGTGTGACGTGACGTGTGTCTGCAGAGGTGTGATCCAATGTTCTAGAACTCCTCATCTTTTCTCGCGTTCTAGAATCCCTAATCGATGTTGATCAGAATTCCTTATTTGTGTCGGACGTTCTGCTATTCTAGAGCGCTACTTGTCCTCTTCTTTCACGCAGCACTTGTACCCATCTCGCGGGCTTGACCACATCAAACCACGCCCCTCTGAGTCGTCATCATGCTGATTACATATGGGAGCTCTGATTGTCTAGAAATGTCTGATTGAAATAATAACTATATGATGTTATTGATATTGACGTCAATTTAAAGAGCAATGGTCAGTGTATATCATTCAAGTACTGAGGGTGTAGTGTGCGGGTGTGTGTTGCTAAGCAGTGTGCTATGTCGGGTGTGTGTTGCTAAGCACTGCGCTGTGTCGGGTGTGTGTTGCTAAGCCGTGTGCTGTGTCGGGTGTGTGTTGCTAAGCACTGCGCTGTGTCGGGTGTGTGTTGCTAAGCAGTGCGCTGTGTCTGGTGTGTGTTGCTAAGCAGTGCGCTGTGTCGGGTGTGTGTTGCTAAGCAGTGCGCTGTGTCGGGTGTGTGTTGCTAAGCGTTCCTGACAGAGGAACGTGACCCTGTTTCCCGAAGCGCTGATGTGTGAATCCTGACGTGCTGTCTGAGAGAGGCTGTGTTAGCGAGTCCTGAGGGCACAGCTGCTGGGTCAGAGTTTGGAGGGCTAGGGTTTGGTCTGTGTGTGTGTGTGTGTGAGTGTGTGTGTGTGTGTGTGTGTGTGTGAGTGTGAGTGTTTGTGTGTGTGTGTGTGTGTGTGTGTGTGTGTGTGTGTTGAGAGTGTGTGTGTGTGTGTGTGTGTGTGTGTGTGTATGAGTGTGTGTGTGTTGAGAGTGTGTGTGTGTGTGTGTGTGTGTGTGTGTGTATGAGTGTGTGTGTGTTGAGAGTGTGTGTGTGTGTGTGTGTGTGTGTGTGTGTATGTGTGTGTGAGAGAGAGAGAGTGAACCTGGATGCATTCAGTAAATGTGGTAAACACACAAACATTCTAACATTTACTCTGTATGCTGAATGACACTAGTTAGAATGGAATGGACCGTACCATTTGTGTCATGCATCAAGGATGATCAAAAGAAGCCATGCATGCTCGTTTGGTTTGGCCCTGGTCACCAGGAAGGGGAGGGGCTACATAGGTTCACTTCAAACTTCCATGTAGTTTCACTGTAGAGACTCAAAACATGAGTCTCAATATATGTCAGATGCCAGTAACCCTCTCTCTGTGTTTCTCTCTGTGTTTCTCTCTGTGTTTCACTCTGTGTTTCACTCTGTGTTTCTCTGTGTTTCACTCTGTGTTCCTCTCTGTGTTTCTCTCTGTGTTTCTCTCTGTAACCCTCTCCAGGAGGGTCTAAGGACAGGGGTCTTCAATCCTGGTCCTCGAGGGCCGCTGTCCTGAAGGTTTTCGATGTTTCCCTGCTCCAGCACACCAGATTCTAATGAATGAGCCATTACCAAGCTCTGTGGAAGCTTCATAATGCCCCTTTATTAGAGTCAGGTGTGCTGGAGCAGGGAAACATCTAAAACCTTCAGGACAGCGGCCCTCAAGGACCAGGATTGAAGACCCCTGGTCTAAGGACAGGGGATGTTCTGGGATATTTGTCCATTTGCTGAAGTCACTTGGATGTTGTCTATTGTTTACTTTGCTTTGCTGTTTTTATATATATGTTCTATGTTTGCACTTCCCTGCCACAGTAAATTCTGTGCTTGTGTATCTTGCATGGCGAATAAAAACAGATTCTGATTCACCTGTGTCCTTCTTGGCTCCTCCCCCTCAGGTAGGTACCTGAGCTGGCGTTTAAGGCAGGCTAAAGGTTACATCCTGTCCAGGAAACCCTCCTTCATGAGAACTCTGCCCTCGGACAACTGTGACATCATCATCACCTTCCCAGGTAACGGCCTCTCTGAATGGTGGAACGGAAGTGTTCCAATTCTCGCCCACTTACTTTTTTAATAGAGATTTGATCTATATTTTATTATGATTATTATTATATCTATTTTATTATTATCTACCGCTGACTTCTCCCTGGCCCCCGATCACCCTTGCCCCCCGCCCCCCCCAGAGTCCCCAGACAGAGAGACCCCCCTGTGGCTACTGAACCAGATGAGGGTGGGGCTTCCTCAGGTATCTGTACAGGTGCGACAGCACAAGCAGACCTGGGCTGACATGTTCTTCATCACCGCCTCCTTTGAGAAGTAACTAGTCTGCTGTTTCTCTGTTCGGCTGCGCTGACTGGGGGGATAAATCTAACGCACTCTCCTGTGTTGCTGCTCAGTGAGACCCCTGTGTTGTGTGTCCCTCCCCAGTCTACTCATGGGGGCGGAGCAGATCGGGGTTATCAAGGCAGTGAAGCCACAGTACGGAGGAGGGAAGAGACGTTTTCTGTGTGAGGAAAGCAACATCTACCTGAACATAGAGAGTGAAGTCTGTTTCCTCAGCTCGCAGGTCAGGACACCTGCCTTAAAGAACTGTCTCACACCTTCTAGAACCTTCTCACACCCTTACAAAACCTTTCCCACCTTCCAGAACCCTCCCCTACCTTCCAAAACCTTCCCCCACCTTCCAGAACCTTTCCCACCTTCCAGAACCGTCCCCTACCTTCCAAAACCTTCCCCCACCTTCCAGAACCTTCCCCCACCTTCCAGAACCTTTCCCACCTTCCAGAACCGTCCCCTACCTTCCAAACCTTCCCCCACCTTCCAGAACCTTTCCCACCCTCTAAAACCTTTTTTTAATTTTTTTTAAACATATTCTAGAACCTATCGTCTAGAACGTAAACATCTGGAACAGGACTGTTATTTTAAGGGTTTAGTTTGATTAGTTGGATTGTCCGTCTCTTTATGGTCTCATAAACATTAAAACCCTTAATGTTTATGTAATGTTAATGTAAGGCTTAATGTTAATGTAACACTTCACAGTCATTCTCTCTCTCTCTTAACACCTTCTCACTCCTCTCTCCTCTCTCCTCTCTTCTTCTCTCTCCTCCTCCTGTCCTTCCATCCTTAACTCTCTGCTCTCTCCTCCTCTCTCCCCTCTCCTCTCTCCTCTCTCCTCTCTCTCTCTTCCTCTCCTCTCTCCTCTGCTCTCTCTCCTCCTCTCTCCTCCTCTCTCCTCTCTCCTCTCTCCTCTCTTCCTCTCTCCTCTCTCCTCTCTCTCCTCTCCTCTCCTCTCTCCTCTCTCCTCTCTCCTCTCTCCTCTCTCCTTCTCTCCCACCCTCTCCTGCTCCTCGCTCTCTCCCTCCTCTCTCCCCCCTCGTCCTCTCTCCTTCTCCTCTCTCTCCTCTCCTCTCCCTCTCTCTCTCCTTTCTCCTCTCCTCTCCTCTCTCACCCTCTCCTCTCTCCTCTTCCTCCTCTCGTCTCTCTCTCTCTCCTCCTCTCTCCCCTCGTCCTCTCTCCTCTCTCCTTCTCCTCTCTCCCTCCTCTTCTCCCCTCTCCTCTCTCTGCTCTCCTCTCTCTCCTTCTCCTCTCCTCTCTCCTCTCTCCTCTCTCCTCTCTCCTCCTCTCTCCCCTCTCCCCTCTCCTCTAAAGGAGCGTCAGAGCATCATTAAGTTCTGGCTGGATAATCTCCGAGCCGACCAGGGAGAGGTGCTCCACAACCTCCACTTCCTGGAGGGACAGCCAATCAGTGAGAAGTCCATTCTTATGTGTTCCTGTGTATGCTCTAATGTGCGTGTGTGTGTGTGTGCTGACCCGTGAGTGTGTGTGTGTGTGTGTGCTGACCCGTGAGTGTGGTGTGTGTGTGTGTGTGTGCTGACCCGTGTGTGTGTGTGTGTGTGTGCTGACCCGTGTGTGTGTGTGTGTGTGTGTGTGTGCTGACGCTTGTGTGGTGTGTGGTGTGTGTGTTGTGTGTGCTGACCGCGTGTGTGTGTGGTGTGTGGTGTTGTCACCCAGAGCTGCAGGCACGGGGGCTCGTCCAACAGGTGTTTCCTCTTCATGACGAGAGAGTTCTGGCTCTGCTCATGACGTCCTGGGTCCAGGCCGTCTGCGACAGCCAGCCACTAGGTGAGTCCACAGCTCAGGTCTGTTCAGGAGCAGGTCACAGGTCACAGCAGGTGTAAACAATGTTGTTGTTGTTGTAGATGATGTGTGTGAGTACTTCGGGGTGAAGATCGCCATGTACTTCGCCTGGCTTGGCTTCTACACCTCCGCCATGGTGTACCCTGCTCTGATTGGCTGCCTGCTCTGGGTCCTGGCTGACCAGGTTAGTAGGCTGTACAGTCTGATGTAGACTAAAGGAATGCAGATCTGGTTAACAGGGACTAGAGAGCAGACTGTAGTCTATTAGGATGTAGGAGTTAGTCTACCAGGATGTAGGAGTTAGTCTACTAGGATGTAGGAGTTAGTCTACTAGGATGTAGGAGTCAGTCTACCAGGATGTAGGAGTCAGTCTACTAGGATGTAGGAGTTAGTCTACTAGGATGTAGGAGTCAGTCTACTAGGATGTAGGAGTTAGTCTACCAGGATGTAGGAGTTAATCTACCAGGATGTAGGAGTCAGTCTACTAGGATGTAGGAGTTAGTCTACTAGGATGTAGGAGTCAGTCTACTAGGATGTAGGAGTTAGTCTACTAGGATGTAGGAGTCAGTCTACCAGGATGTAGGAGTTAGTCTACCAGGATGTAGGAGTCAGTCTACTAGGATGTAGGAGTTAGTCTACTAGGATGTAGGAGTTAGTCTACTAGGATGTAGGAGTCAGTCTACTAGGATGTAGGAGTTAGTCTACCAGGATGTAGGAGTCAGTCTACTAGGATGTAGGAGTTAGTCTACTAGGTGTAGGAGTTAGTCTACTAGGATGTAGGAGTTAGTCTACTAGGTGTAGGAGTTAGTCTACCAGGATGTAGGAGTCAGTCTACTAGGATGTAGGAGTTAGTCTACTAGGATGTAGGAGTTGGTCTACTAGGATGTAGGAGTCAGTCTACTAGGATGTAGGAGTTAGTCTACTAGGATGTAGGAGTTGGTCTACTAGGATGTAGGAGTTGGTCTACTAGGATGTAGGAGTTAGTCTACCAGGATGTAGGAGTTGGTCTACTAGGATGTAGGAGTTAGTCTACTAGGATGTAGGAGTTAGTCTACTAGGATGTAGGAGTTAGTCTACCAGGATGTAGGAGTTAGTCTACCAGGATGTAGGAGTTAGTCTATTAGGATGTAGGAGTTAGTCTACCAGGATGTAGGAGTTAGTCTACCAGGATGTCTGTTTATCACATGCTGTATTCTGAAGCCCTCCCCTGCCCTGCCCTGCCCTGCCCTCCTCTCCCCTCCCCTCCCCTCTCCTCTCCTCTCCTCTCCTCTCCTTCGCTCTCCTTCCCTCCCCTCTCCTCACCGCCCTCCCCTCCACCCTTCCCCCCTCTCCTCTCCCCTCCTCTCCTCTCCCTCTCCTCTCCTCTCTCTCCTCTTACCTACTCCTTCCTCTCCTCCCCTCCCTCTCCTCTCCTCTCTCTCTCTCCTCTCCTCCTCCTCTCCCCTCCTCTCCTCTCCTCCCCTCCTCTCTCCTCTCAGACCAGTCAGGATATCTGCTGTGTGCTGTTCGCTCTATTCAACGTGGTGTGGGCCACGCTGTTCCTGGAGGGCTGGAAGAGGAGGGGGGCGGAGCTAGCCTACAAGTGGGGCACTCTGGACACGCCTACAGACTCTCTGGAGGAGCCACGCCCCCAGTTCAGGGTGAGGACACGCCCCCAGTGATTACTAGTATTTATATCAATAGTAGCAGTATCAATTCTACCAGTAGTCATGTAAATGGTACTGTAGTAGTAGTAGTCACTGCTTTGCCAGCAGCTGGTGTTAGCAGTGCTGGGGGAGTAATACAACACCCAGTAATATGATCAGGAGTCTTGCAGAGGGAGAGAGAGGGGGGAGAGGGAGAGGAGAGGAGAGGGAAAAAGAGAAGGGGGGAGGAGGGTGAGGGAGAGACAAAAAGAGAGAGAGAAGGGGGGGGTAGGAGAGGGAGAGAGAGAGTTTTGTGTGAGAGAGAGAGAGTGGGGGGAGGAGAGGGAGGGTGAGGAGGAGATAGGGAGAGAGAGAGGGGGTGAGCGAGAGAGTGGGTAGGAGAGGGAGAGAGAGGGGGGAGGAGAGGGGAGAGAGAGAGGGATGGGGGGGTGTAGAGCGAGGGGGAGGAGAGGGGAGAGAGAGAGGGGGGTGGCGGAGAGGGAGGGAGAGAGAGAGTGGGGCGAGGAGAGGGAGGGTGAGAAGAAGAGGGAGGGTGAGAAAGGAAGGAGGGTGAGAAAGGAGAGGGGGCTGGCAGTAAGCTGTATTGTAATGCTAGATCAGCATGCCCGGCTAGCTCAGTCGGTAGAGCATGAGACTCTTAATCTCAGGGTCGTGGGTTCGAGCCCCACGTTGGGCGCTGGTGTTTTGGACGTTGCCATGCCTACCAAACCAGAACTGGTACAGGAAGAGGAGAGCGTCTCTTTGTTCCTGCACCTTTTGACAGTTCCCTAGCGCCCTGCCTAAACCTAGAATAAATAGTGTGTGTCTGTGGTTGTGTGTCTGTGGTTGTGTGTGTGTGTTTGTGTGTGTGTGGTTGTCTGTGGTTGTGTGTGTGTGTGTGTGTGTGTGTTTGTGTGTGTGTGTGGTTGTCTGTGTGTGTGTTTGTGGTTGTGTGTGTGTGGTTGTCTGTGTGTGTGTGTGGTTGTGTGTGTGTAGGTGTGTGTGTTTGGTTGTCTGTGTGTGTGTGTGTGTGGTTGTGTGTTTGTGGTTGTCTGTGTGTGTGTGTGTGTGTTTGGTTGTCTGTGTGGTGTGTGGTGTCTGGTTGTGTGTTTGTGGTGTGTTTGTTGTGTTGTGTGTGGTGTGTGTGTGTGTGTGTGTTTGTGGTCAGGTAATGAAGTTCTGCTACTCAACCTGAGTAGCGGGTAAAACGAGTTTTAAAGCCGTATCGTCATGCTCTCTGTCACTTCATGTGCTCCTCGTTAGTATAGTGGTGAGTATCCCCGCCTGTCACGCGGGAGACCGGGGTTCAATTCCCCGACGGGGAGAGTTCTTTGTTTTGGGGAAGTCGTGGCCTAATGGTTAGGGAGGGATTAGGGAGTCAGTTTTGTAACCTGCAAGTTGCTGTTTCAATTCTCGCATTGGCAGTAATTGAAGGTGGGGATTGTGAATAAACAGCACTCTCTCTGCCTTCGATACCATGACTGAGGTGCCCTTGAGCAAGGCACCGAACCCCCAATTGCTTCCCGGGCGCTGGAGCAATAGCTGCCCACTGCTCCGGGTGTATGTTCACTGTGTGTGCACTTGGATGGGTTAAATACAGAGGTAAATTTCGAGTATAGGTAACGGTACTTGACAATACGTCACTTCACTTCACTCTTTCACCTCGCCTCCCCCCTCCTCTTTTCCCCCCCTTCCCTCACCCCTCCGCTCCCCTCCTTCCTCACCCTGCCGCTCCGCTCCTCCCCTTTCCCCACCACTCTTATTCCCTCCCCCCTCCCCTTCCTGCCTCCTCTCCCCTTCCTCTCCCACCTCCCCCCCCCCTCCTCTTCTCCCTCCCCCCCTCCCTCTCACCTGCCTCCTCTCCCCTCTCCTCTCCCCCTCCCCCTCCTCTTTCTCCCCTCCCCCCTTCCCTCCCCCTCCGTTCTCCCCCCTCCCCTCTCTCGCCTCCCCTCCCGCCTCCTCTCCCCTCTCCTGTCCCCCTCCCTGCCCCAGGGGGTGCAGCGTGTGAGTCCTGTGACTGGCAGTGAGGAGTTCTTCCATCCTCCATGGAGAAGAGCAGTGTTCCGCTGGATGGTCAGTCTGCCTGTCTGCCTGCTCTGTCTGGCCTTTGTATTCCTGGCCATGCTGGTGTGTCTGGAGCTACAGGTCAGAGCTCACACACACACACACACACACACTTGCACAAACGCACTCTCCTGTTGCTGGTGTATTGAGTATGATGGATGTTGTGTTCCAGGAGTTTGTGATGAGTGTGAAGGAGCTTCCAAGCTTGACCCGGTTCCTCCCTAAGATCCTACAGGCCATCACTGTGTCTGTGTGTGATGAGGTGTACAAGAGGATCGCTTACTGGCTCAACAACATGGGTACCCTCTCCTCCCCTCTCCTCTCCTCTCCTTTCCTCCCCTCCTCTCCTCTACCTTCCCCTCCTCTCTTTCCCTCTCCTCACCTCTCCTCTCTCCTCACCTCCTCTCCTCCCCTCTCCTCCTCCTCCCCTTTCTCCCTCTCCTCCTCTCCTCTTCTCTCCTCCCCTCCTCTCCTCTACCTTCCCCTCCTCTCCTCCCCTCCCCTCCCCTCCTCTCCTCTCCCCCCTCTGCTGCGTCTGGGGTTGTAGTAGATTCATTATAAATCATTTTGCCCAGATCTCTCCCTGAGGAACTGTGGGATCAGATCTGGACATCAGCTCCCCAGTCCAGCCACCTGTCTGTAGAAAGACCCAGGTGTTAAGACAGACCCATCTCTCAGTCAGACTGCTGCTGTGTTTAAGGCAGACTGCTGCTGTGTTTAAGACAGACCCATCTCTCAGTCAGACTGCTGCTGTGTTTAAGACAGACCTATCTCTCAGTCAGACTGCTGCTGTGTTTAAGACAGACCCATCTCTCAGTCAGACTGCTGCTGTGTTTAAGACAGACCTATCTCTCAGTCAGACTGCTGCTGTGTTTGAGTTAAGACAGACCTATCTCTCAGTCAGACTGCTGCTGTGTTTAAGACAGACTGCTGCTGTGTTTAAGACAGACCCATCTCTCAGTCAGACTGCTGCTGTGTTTAAGACAGACTGCTGCTGTGTTTAAGACAGACCCATCTCTCAGTCAGACTGCTGCTGTGTTTAAGACAGACCCATCTCTCAGTCCGACTGCTGCTGTGTTTAAGACAGACCTATCTCTCAGTCCGACTGCTGCTGTGTTTAAGACAGACCCATCTCTCAGTCAGACTGCTGCTGTGTTTAAGACAGACCCATCTCTCAGTCAGACTGCTGCTGTGTTTAAGACAGACCTATCTCTCAGTCAGACTGCTGCTGTGTTTAAGACAGACCTATCTCTCAGTCAGACTGCTGCTGTGTTTAAGACAGACTGCTGCTGTGTTTAAGACAGACTGCTGCTGTGTTTAAGACAGACCCATCTCTCAGTCAGACTGCTGCTGTGTTTGAGTTAAGACAGACTGCTTATGTGTTTAAGACAGACCCATCTCTCAGTCAGACTGCTGCTGTGTTTAAGACAGACCTATCTCTCAGTCAGACTGCTGCTGTGTTTAAGACAGACTGCTGCTGTGTTTAAGACAGACCCATCTCTCAGTCAGACTGCTGCTGTGTTTAAGACAGACTGCTGCTGTGTTTGAGTTAAGACAGACTGCTGCTGTGTTTAAGACAGACCCATCTCTCAGTCAGACTGCTGCTGTGTTTAAGTTAAGACAGACTGCTGCTGTGTTTAAGACAGACCCATCTCTCAGTCAGACTGCTGCTGTGTTTAAGTTAAGACAGACTGCTGCTGTGTTTAAGACAGACTGCTGCTGTGTTTAAGACAGACCCATCTCTCAGTCAGACTGCTGCTGTGTTTAAGACAGACTGCTGCTGTGTTTAAGACAGACTGCTGCTGTGTTTAAGACAGACCCATCCCTCAGTCAGACTGCTGCTGTGTTTGAGTTAAGACAGACTGCTGCTGTGTTTAAGACAGACTGCTGCTGTGTTTAAGACAGACCCATCTCTCAGTCAGACTGCTGCTGTGTTTAAGACAGACTGCTGCTGTGTTTAAGTTAAGACAGACTGCTGCTGTGTTTAAGACAGACCCATCTCTCAGTCAGACTGCTAATGTGTTTGAGTTAAGACAGACTGCTGCTGTGTTTAAGACAGACCTATCTCTCAGTCAGACTGCTGCTGTGTTTAAGTTAAGACAGACTGCTGCTGTGTTTAAGACAGACCCATCTCTCAGTCAGACTGCTAATGTGTTTGAGTTAAGACAGACTGCTTATGTGTTTAAGACAGACCCATCTCTCAGTCAGACTGCTGCTGTGTTTAAGACAGACCCATCTCTCAGTCAGACTGCTGCTGTGTTTGAGTTAAGACAGACTGCTGCTGTGTTTAAGACAGACCCATCTCTCAGTCAGACTGCTGCTGTGTTTAAGACAGACCTATCTCTCAGTCAGACTGCTGCTGTGTTTAAGACAGACCCATCTCTCAGTCAGACTGCTGCTGTGTTTAAGGTTCTTGTTGCTGTTTTACAGAGAACTACCGCCTTCAAAGTGACTACGAGAACAACCTCATCATCAAAATTGTTGTTGTAAGTTAAATAACAAAAACAATATAATCGCTGGATTCAATACGACGCGGCGATGTGGAGAGAAAACAGCTGTTCCATGTGTTCTGTGTTCTGTGTTCTGTAGTTTCAGTTCATCAACTCCTACCTTAGTCTGTTCTACATTGGGTTCTACCTCAAGGATATGGAACGACTGAAGGAGGTTAGCTCGTCTGTCCATCCATCCTTTCATTCATCCATCCTGTTATCCATCCATCCATTCATCCATCCTTTCATCCATCCATCCTTTCTTCCATCCATCCATCCATCCTTTCATCCGTCCATCCTGTTATCCATCCATCCATCCTTTCATCCATCCATCCTTTCATCCATCCTGTTATCCATCCATCCTTTCATCCATCCATAAGCTTTTCATCATCATCCCTTATCATCATCCTGTTTATCTCCATTCCTTTCATCATCCATCTTCCTCATTCATCCATCCATCCTTTCATCCATCCTGTTATCCATCCATCCTTTCATCCATCCATCTATCCTTTCATCCATCCATCCTTTCATCCATCCATCCTGTTATCCATCCATCCATCCTTTCATCCATCCATCCTGTTATCCAGCCATAAGTTATTTATTTATTTTCATGTGTTCTACATGTGTTCTTCACATGTCTTACATGAGTTCTACATGTGTTCTCTGTGTGTTCTACATGTGTTCTACCAGTGTTCTCTGTGTGTTCTACATGTGTTCCACATGTTTTCTACATGTGTTCTACATGTGTTATACCTGTGTTTTCTGCGTGTTCTACATGTGTTCTACATGTGTTCTACCAGTGTTCTCTGTGCGTTCTACATGTGTTCTACATGTGTTCTACCAGTGTTCTCTGTGCGTTCTACATGTGTTCTACCAGTGTTCTCTGTGTGTTCTACATGTGTTCTACCTGTGTTCTACAAGTGTTCTACCTGTGTTCTACGTGTTCTCCCCAGATGCTGGCCACACTGCTCATCTTTCGCCAGATCATGCAGAACTTCGTAGAGGTTCTGCAGCCATACCTGTACGAGCACCACAAGCTGGGGGTGTTCACGCCCAGGGTCCTGTGGGAGCAGGTCCACACAGGGCTGTTCAAGTACGGACGCCTGGCACTAGGAAAGGTCCAGGCTTTGGTGGCGGCCTACTGGAAGCAGTCCTCCAGAGGCCTTGCACACCCTGACACGAGAGCGTCTGAGCGCGGGAGGAGGGGAGACCTGAAGGTTAGGGATTTATAAATAAATCCAAGTTTCAAATGTTTTGATTGGTAGAAAAAATGAAAGAAAAAGAGACTAGAGTAAATTAAAAAATAATACACAGGTACAAGATTTATTTATACAATAATAATAAAGGAAAGAAAAAGAAGGGGATACCAATACATGTTGTTGAGTGCTTGCTGTGTGAGTCGTTCTCCCCCCCAAGCTTCGTGTGTGAGTCGTTCTCCCCCCAGGCTTCATGTGTGAGTCGTTCTCCCCCCAAGCTTCGTGTGTGAGTCGTTCTCTCCCCCAAGCTTCGTGTGTGAGTCGTTCTCCCCCCAAGCTTCATGTGTGAGTCGTTCTCCCCCCAAGCTTCGTGTGTGAGTCGTTCTCCCCCCAGGCTTCATGTGTGAGTCGTTCTCTCCCCCAAGCTTCATGTGTGAGTCGTTCTCTCCCCCAAGCTTCGTGTGTGAGTCGTTCTCTCCCCCAAGCTTCGTGTGTGAGTCGTTCTCCCCCCAAGCTTCATGTGTGAGTTGTTCTCCCCCCAAGCTTCATGTGTGAGTTGTTCTCCCTTGCAGGCTTCATGTGTGAGTCGTTCTCCCTTGCAGGCAGGCTTCAGGTTGTCGGAGGAGGAGTGGGAGCAGAGCGACGCTCTGAGACAGAGGAAAGTCTGTTTCACCAAGACACACACCAGCAACCACCCCGTCGCCGCGGCAACCCCGGCTGCCGCGGCAACCCAGCAGGGGGCGGGGCCTCTCAGCTTCCTGGAGGACAGCCCCACCCTGCTGGAGGACGGCATGCATGCCACCAGCCTGTTCACCCTCGACGACAGCGACCACGGCGACAGCGACCATGGCGACAGCGAGGCGGAAACGACTGATGCGGTGGCGACCATGTAAGTACAACGTACTTCTGCTGCTTTTAACACGACTGAACAAAGTGTCAACCTGACGGAGACAAACTAAAAAAAGACCCTTATTTTGATTGGAGAGCAGCACCAGTACGACCAATGATATGGAAGCTCCGAACCAGAATGGGTGTGGCCAGGCAGACAGGAAGCAGGACAGGAAGTCATGGATCGATCCTCCGCTGGAAGAGGAAGCAGGTGGCTTGACTCTGACGCAGGCAGAGATCCAGAGCTGCATGCAGACCTACGAGGTACGATGATGCTAGTACACACACACACACACACACACACACACACACACACACAGCACCCACCACACACAGGCAACCACACACGACACACACAACCACACACACGCCACACACAGACACACGCACACACATAGTTACATACACACGCACACACTGCACATGCAGACCCGACACACACACACACCACACACACACACACACGCACCAACACACACACAGCACATAGCCACCACACCACAGATCACACACACACAATCACCACACAGCAGACACAAACACACACTCACCACACACACACACACACGGCACCACACACACTCACACACACACACACACTCCAGACACACACGACTCTCTGCACCACACACACTCACTCACACACACGCACCACCCCACATACACACACAAACAGACAACACAGCATCTCATCCCTGTTTGTGCTTGACTTGAGACCCTAACGTTCCTATGTGTTGCAACCTTGTGTTCACCTTGTTGTTCCACCTTGTGTTCACCCTGTTGTTCCACCTTATGTTCCACCTTATGTTCCACCTTGTGTTCCACCCTGTGTTCCACCTTGTGTTCCACCTTGTGTTCCACCCTGTGTTCCACCCTGTGTACCACCTGGTGTTCCACCCTCTGTTCCACCTTGTGTTCCACCTTGTGACTTCAGTCTCCTGTGATCTCTAACCCCAGAGCACCTTGGAGGATTATCAGGAGATGTTCATCCAGTTTGGCTATGTGGTCCTCTTCTCCTCGGCCTTCCCACTCGCCGCACTGTGCGCCCTCATCAACAACGTGATAGAAATCCGCAGTGACGCCCTCAAGCTGTGCTGTGGGTTCCAGAGGCCCTTTGGAGAACGCGTTGATAACATTGGACAGTGGCAGGTGAGTGGCAGGGGGTCTAGAACTGGAATAGGGGGTGTGGAAGAGGAACAGGGGGTGTAGAACTGGAATAGGGGGTGTGGAACTGGAACAGGACGTCTAGAACTGGAACAGGGGGTGTGGAACTGGACAAGGGCTCTAGAACTGGAACAGGAGGTCTAGAACTGGAACGGGGGGTGTGGAACTGGAACAGGGGGTCTAGAACTGGAACAGGGGGTGTGGAACTGGAACAGGGGGTCTAGAACAAGGTTAGGGTTAGTCCTGTATTTGATCCATTGTCTCTGACAGATGCAGTGGTGTCCTAATATGCTCTCCTCCTGCTTACAGACAGTGATGGAGGTCATGGGACTGATTGCCATCATCGTGAACTGTTACCTGATTGGTCAGTGTGGTCAGCTACAGCGGCTGTTCCCCTGGATGAGTCCTGAGATGATCATCATCTGTATAGTGCTGCTTGAGGTACAACAGACAGACAGGCAGGCAGGCAGGCAGACAGGCAGAGACAGACAGACAGGCCGTGGTTAATATTAGTGTGTGTTTCAGCACTTTGCCATCCTGCTGAAGTACGTCATCCATGTAGCGATCCCTGACGTCCCAGTGTGGGTGGCAGAGGAGATGGCCAAGCTGGAGTATCGACGCAGGGAGGCCTTCAAGGTAGGGCAGGGGGACAGGGGGCTGGGAGGCAGGGTGGCTGGAGAACAGGGGGGGCCGGTTGGGGGACAGGGGGATGGGGAGCA
>BROE01000001.1:15772702-15792197 GCA_036571765.1 Plecoglossus altivelis
AGTGTCGTAGCATCTCTCACATTCCATTACCACAGCAAATGTCATTCCTGCTAGTTACCACAGTAACCAGGGAGAACATGTCATGTGTCATCCCCCAGGTTGCTACGGCGTCCAGGAGGGGGCGGAGCAAGGGACCTGGCAGTGTTCCCGCTGTGAAGCTAATGCACAGACTCAGGTCAGTATAACACACAGACCCAGGTCAGTATAACACACAGACCCAGGTCAGTATAACACACAGACCCAGGTCAGTAAAACACACAGACCCAGGTCAGTATAACACACAGACCCAGGTCAGTATAACACCAGGACACACCAGAGGAATAAGAGCCAGACTGGTGTTGATGACCCTGCTGTGTGTCTGTGTTTTGTGTGTCTGTGTTGTGTGTTGTGTTTGTCTGTGCAGGACTGCTGCTTGTGTCCGCTGCGTGGTGGAGCTTTACAGAGAGCCAACAATGACAAGTGAGTGAGAGAGTTACACGCACACACACTCTAACACACTCTAACACACACACACGCACTCTAACACACATACACACACTAACATACACGCACTCTAACACACAATTTAACACACACACTCTAACGCACGCACACTCTAACACACACTCACTCTAACACACACACGCACACTCTAACGCACGCACACTCTAACGGACGCACACTCTAACACACACACTCTAACATACACACTCTAACACACACTCTAACACACACTAACACACACTCTAACATACACACTCTAACACACACACTCTAACACACACTCTAACAGACGTGTGGTGTGATGTGGAGGATAGAGAGGGCCAGAGAGAGACAATGTTTCTGTGAGATCATAGTGTTTCCAACAGAAGCACACTAACACTAACACAATGTTTCAGTGTTTCCAATAGAAGCACACTAACACTAACACAATGTTTCAGTGTTTCCAACAGAAGCACACTAACACTCTAACACAATGTTTCAGTGTTTCCAATAGAAGCACACTAACACTCTAACACAATGTTTCAGTGTTTCCAATAGAAGCACACTAACACACTAACACAATGTTTCAGTGTTTCCAATAGAAGCACACTAACTCTAACACAATGTTTCAGTGTTTCCAATAGAAGCACACTAACACTAACACAATGTTTCAGTGTTTCCAATAGAAGCACACTAACACAATGTTTCAGTGTTTCCAATAGAAGCACACTAACACACTAACACAATGTTTCAGTGTTTTCAATAGAAGCACACTAACACTAACACAATGTTTCATTGTTTCCAATAGAAGCACACACACACACTAACACGAATGTTTCAGTGTTTCTAATAGAAGCACACTAACACTAACACAATGTTTCAGTGTTTCCAATAGAAGCACACTAACTCTAACACAATGTTTCAGTGTTTCCAATAGAAGCACACTAACACTAACACAATGTTTCAGTGATTCCAATAGAAGCACACTAAACACTAACAAAATGTTTCAGTGTTTCCAATAGAAGCACACTAACACTCTAACACAATGTTTCAGTGTTTCCAATAGAAGCACACTAACACTCTAACACAATGTTTCAGTGTTTCCAATAGAAGCACACTAACACTCTAACACAATGTTTCAGTGTTTCCAATAGAAGCACACTAACACTCTAACACAATGTTTCAGTGTTTCCAATAGAAGCACTGAAACATTGTGTTAGTGTTTCCAATAGAAGCACTCTAACACTAACACAATGTTTCAGTGTTTCCAATAGAAGCACACTAACACTAACACAATGTTTCAGTGTTTCCAATAGAAGCACACTAACACTAACACAATGTTTCAGTGTTTCCAATAGAAGCAAAACTAACACTCTAACACAGATGTTTCATGTGTTGTCCACTAGGAAGCCACACTAAACTCAACACAATGTTTTCAGTTGTTTCCCAATAGAATGGCACACTAACACTCTAACACAATGTTTCAGTGTTTCCTATAGAAGCACACTAACACTCTTAACACAATGTTTCAGTGGTTTCCAATAAGAAGCACACTAACACTCTAACACAATGTTTCAGTGTTTCTAATAGAAGCACACTAACACTAACACAATGTTTCAGTGTTTCCATTAGAAGCACACTAACACAACACTAACACAATGTTTCAGTGTTTCCAATAGAAGCACACTAACACACTAACACAATGTTTCAGTGTTTCCAATAGAAGCACACTAACACTCTAACACAATGTTTCAGTGTTTCCAATAGAAGCACACTAACACTAACACAATGTTTCAGTGTTTCCAATAGAAGCACACTAACACAATGTTTCAGTGTTTCCAATAGAAGCACACTAACACTCTAACACAATGTTTCAGTGTTTCCAATAGAAGCACACTAACACAATGTTTCAGTGTTTCCAATAGAAGCACACTAACACAATGTTTCAGTGTTTCCAATAGAAGCACACTAACACTAACACAATGTTTCAGTGTTTCCAATAGAAGCACACTAACACTAACACAATGTTTCAGTGTTTCCAATAGAAGCACACTAACACTCTAACACAATGTTTCAGTGTTTCCAATAGAAGCACACTAACACACTAACACAATGTTTCAGTGTTTCCAATAGAAGCACACTAACACACTAACACAATGTTTTCAGCTGTTTCCAATAGAAGGCACACTAACACTCTAAAAACACAATGTTTCAGTGTTTCCAATAGAAGCACACTAACACTCTAACACAATGTTTCAGTGTTTCCAATAGAAGCACACTAACACACTAACACAATGTTTCAGTGTTTCCAATAGAAGCACACTAACACTAACACAATGTTTCAGTGTTTCCAATAGAAGCACACTAACACAATGTTTCAGTGTTTCCATAGAACACACTAAACACACTAGACACAATGTTCAGTGTTTCCAATAGAAGCACACTAACACTCTAACACATGATGTTTCAGTGTTTTCAATTAGAATAACACACTAAACTACACTAACACAATGTTTCAGTGTTTCCAATAGAAGCACACTAACTCTAACACAATGTTTCAGTGTTTCCAATAGAAGCACACTAACACTCTAACACAATGTTTCAGTGTTTCCAATAGAAGCACACTAACACAGTAACACAATGTTTCAGTGTTTCCAATAGAAGCACACTAACACAGTAACACAATGTTTCAGTGTTTCAAATAGAAGCACACTAACACAGTAACACAATGTTTCAGTGTTTCAAATAGAAGCACACTAACACAGTAACACAATGTTTCAGTGTTTCCAATAGAAGCACACTAACACTAACACAATGTTTCAGTGTTTCCAATAGAAGCACACTAACACACTAACACAATGTTTCAGTGTTTCCAATAGAAGCACACTAACACACTCACAGCAATGTTTCAGTGTTTCCAATAGAAACACACTAACACTCTAACACAATGTTTCAGTGTTCCCAATAGAAACACATCCTAACTATCACTAACACAATGTTTCAGTGTTTCCAATAGAAGCACACTAACACTCTAACACAATGTTTCAGTGTTTCCAATAGAAACACACTAACACAATGTTTCAGTGTTTCCAATAGAAACACACACACACACACAATGTTTCAGTGTTTTTCCAACAGAAACACACATAACAACACTAACACCAATGTTTTCGTCAGTGTTTCAATAGAAGCACACTAAACTACTAACACAATGTTTCAGTGGTTTTTCCAACAGAAACAGCACCCTAACACACTAACACAATGTTTCAGTGTTTCCAATAGAAGCACACTAACACTAACACAATGTTTCAGTGTTTCCAACAGAAACACACTAACACACTAACACAATGTTTCAGTGTTTCCAATAGAAGCACACTAACACTCTAACACAATGTTTCAGTGTTTCCAATAGAAGCACACTAACACACTAACACAATGTTTCAGTGTTTCCAATAGAAGCACACTAACACAGTAACACAATGTTTCAGTGTTTCCAATAGAAGCACACTAACACAGTAACACAATGTTTCAGTGTTTCCAATAGAAGCACACTAACACTAACACAATGTTTCAGTGTTTTCAATAGAAGCACACTAACACAGTAACACAATGTTTCAGTGTTTCTAATAGAAGCACACTAACACTAAAACAATGTTTCAGTGTTTCCAATAGAAGCACTCTAACACAATGTTTCAGTGTTTCTAATAGAAGCACACTAACACTCTAACACAATGCTTCAGTGTTTCCAATAGAAGCACTCTAACACAATGTTTCAGTGTTTCTAATAGAAGCACACTAACACTAACACAATGTTTTAGTGTTTCCAATAGAAGCACTCTAACACTAACACAATGTTTCATTGTTTCCAATAGAAGCACACTAACACTAACACAATGTTTCAGTGTTTGCAATAGAAGCACACTAACACACTGTTTCAGTGTTTCCAATAGAAGCACACTAACACACTAACACAATGTTTAAGTGTTTCCAATAGAAGCACACTAACACTAACACAATGTTTCAGTGTTTCCAATAGAAGCACACTAACACTCTAACACAATGTTTCAGTGTTTCCAATAGAAGCACACTAACACTAACACAATGTTTCAGTGTTTCCAATAGAAGCACACTAACACACTCTAACACAATGTTTCAGTGTTTCCAATAGAAGCACACTAACACACTAACACAATGCTTCAGTGTTTCCAATAGAAGTCACACAAACACAATGTTTCAGTGTTTCCAACAGAAACACACTAACACACTAACACAATGTTTCAGTGTTTCCAATAGAAGCACACTAACACTAACACAATGTTTCAGTGTTTCCAATAGAAGCACACTAACACTAACACAATGTTTCAGTGTTTCCAATAGAAGCACACTAACACACTAACACAATGTTTCAGTGTTTCCAATAGAAGCACACTAACACACTAACACAATGTTTCAGTGTTTCCAATAGAAGCACACTAACACAGTAACACAATGTTTCAGTGTTTCCAATAGAAGCACACTAACACTCTAACACAATGTTTCAGTGTTTCCAACAGAAGCACACTAACACACTAACACAATGTTTCAGTGTTTCCAATAGAAGCACACTAACACTAACACAATGTTTCAGTGTTTCCAATAGAAGCACACTAACACACTAACACAATGTTTCAGTGTTTCCAATAGAAGCACACTAACACTAACACAATGTTTCAGTGTTTCCAATAGAAGCACACTAACACACTAACACAACTGTTTCAGTGTTTTCCATAGAAGCACACTAATCACATGTTTCAGTGTTTCAATAGCAGCACACTAATGACGTCTAGAACACAATGTTTCAGTGTTTCCAATAGAAGCACACTAACACTCTAACACAATGTTTCAGTGTTTCCAATAGAAGCACACTAACACACTAACACAATGTTTCAGTGTTTCCAATAGAAGCACACTAACACTAACACAATGTTTCAGTGTTTCCAATAGAAGCACACTAACACTCTAACACAATGTTTCAGTGTTTCCAATAGAAGCACACTAACTCTAACACAATGTTTCAGTGTTTCCAATAGAAGCACACTAACACTCTAACACAATGTTTCAGTGTTTCCAATAGAAGCACACTAACACAATGTTTCAGTGTTTCCAATAGAAGCACACTAACACAATGTTTCAGTGTTTCCAATAGAAGCACACTAACACTCTAACACAATGTTTCAGTGTTTCCAATAGAAGCACACTAACACTCTAACACAATGTTTCAGTGTTTCCAATAGAAGCACACTAACACTCTAACACAATGTTTCAGTGTTTTCAACAGAAGTATACTAGAGTACATGTTTAGAGGGCGGTTCATTTGCAGACCGGACACAGTGGTGGAATGTAGCAGTTTCCTTGTGCATGTAACCCCTCCCCTAACACATGCTGGTCACATGACATCCTGCTTCCTGTTTACAGATGGGTGCACGTGCTCTGTGCCATGACGGTGATGGAGGCCCGCTTCGTCAACGTGGCAGACCGTGGCCCCGTCGACCTGAGCGCCATCCCGCTGTCCAGGTTCAGACTGGTAAGGAGCCACCGCCGGGGGGGGGAGTGGGGATGTGCTGGGAGAGGAAACAAACACACCCCAAAGGCTTGTGTTCCTGGTTAGAACAGGTTAGAATGTTCCAAGTCATTAGGCAGATTAGCTGGGTTCAAGACGAAAACCTGTTCTGGAACAACGGGTACGAAATGATATTCAAAATGTATAGGTCCTTTTTTTTTAACAACCAATGTCACAGAGGGCTTCACATGCCCACAGACCTGCTCGCTAACTCACCTAAACCCTCAAGGAAGACGAGGGGAGAGAGGACAACACATGGGAGGAGGAGTTCAGAACTCCTCTGCTCCAGAGGTCAGCTGGTACTGACTGTTCCCTCCTGAGGTCCAGTCACCTGGTACTGTTCCCTCCAGAGGTCCAGTCACCTGGTACTGTTCCCTCCAGAGGTCCAGTCAGCTGGTACTGACTGTTCCCTCCTCTCCTCCAGAGGTCCAGTCAGCTGGTACTGTTTCCCTCCTCCCCTCCAGAGGTCCAGTCAGCTGGTACTGTTTCCCTCCTCTCCTCCAGAGGTCAGCTGGTACTGACTGTTCCCTCCAGAGGTCCAGTCAGCTGGTACTGAGTGTTCCCTCCCCTTCTCCAGAGGTCCAGTCAGCTGGTACTGTTTCCCTCCAGAGGTCAGCTGGCACTGACTGTTCCCTCCAGAGGTCCAGTCACCTGGTACTGTTCCCTCCAGAGGTCCAGTCAGCTGGTACTGACTGTTCCCTCCTCCCCTCCAGAGGTCCAGTCAGCTGGTACTAACTCCATCTCCCCTCCTGAGGTCCAGTCAGCTGGTACTGTTTCCCTCCAGAGGTCCAGTCAGCTGGTACTGACTCCATCTCTCCTCGTCAGAAATGCCAGGTCTGCAGACAGCGTGGAGGACAGCAGGTGACTGGATGCTGTGTCCAGTGTTCCCATGGTCGCTGTTCCACAGCCTTCCATCCCTCCTGTGCCCAGGCTGCTGGGGTCCTCATGTACCCTGACGACTGGCCCTTCATCGTCTTCATCTCCTGCCCAAGACATCGTGCAGCCACCTGCCCCGAGGTAGCCATCTCTGCTGTTATTAGTGTCATATTAACAAACAGTATGTCTCTCTCTCCCAGTTAGTGTCTCTCTCCCCCAGCAAGGGTCTCTCCCCCAGTAAGAGTGTCTCTCCCCCAGTAAGAGTGTCTCTCCCCCAGTAAGAGTGTCTCTCCCCCAGTAAGAGTCTCTCTCCCCCAGTATGAGTGTCTCTCCCCCAGTAAGAGTGTCTCTCCCCAGTAAGAGTGTCTCTCTCTCAGTAAGAGTGTCTCTCCCCCAGTAAGAGTGTCTCTCCCCCTGTAAGAGTGTCTCTCCCCCTGTAAGAGTGTCTCTCCCCCTGTAAGAGTGTCTCTCCCCCAGTAAGAGTTTCTCTCTCTCAGTAAGAGTGTCTCTCCCCCAGTAAGAGTCTCTCTCCCCCAGTATGAGTGTCTCTCCCCAGTAAGAGTGTCTCTCCCCCAGTAAGAGTGTCTCTCCCAGTAAGAGTGTCTCTCCCCCAGTAAGGGTCTCTCCCCCTGTAAGAGTGTCTCTCTCTCAGTAAGAGTGTCTCTCCCCCAGTAAGAGTGTCTCTCCCCAGTAAGAGTGTCTCTCTCCCCAGTAAGAGTGTCTCTCCCCCAGTAAGAGTCTCTCTCCCCCAGTAAGAGTGTCTCTCCCCCCCAGTAAGAGTGTCTCTCCCCCAGTAAGAGTGTCTCTCTCCCCCAGTAAGAGTGTCTCTCTCCCCCAGTAAGAGTGTCTCTCCCCAGTATGAGTGTCTCTCCCCAGTAAGAGTGTCTCTCCCCAGTAAGAGTGTCTCTCCCCAGTAAGAGTGTCTCTCTCCCCAGAGAGACCAGGCCAGCTTGCAGGCGGTGCAGGTGGAGCAGGTGGTGATCTGCAAGCACAAGAACGGTCGGTACTACCGCTGTGAGGTGGTGGAGGTCAACACAGCCTCCTTCTACCAGGTCACCTTCACTGATGGCTCCTTCAGCAATGACCTGCTGCCTGAAGACATCGAGGTACGGCCAATCAGCACGCAGGGATCTTAGCTGGCCAATCAGCACGCAGAGAGCAGGGATGTTAGGAGTTGTAACTGAATGTGATGGTGTAACTGTGATGTGTTCAGAGCTAATGTGATGGTGTATCTGAATGTGATGGTGTAACTGAATGTGATGGTGTAACTGAATTTGATGGTGTAACTGAATGTGATGGTGTAACTGAATGTGATGGTGTATCTGAATGTGATGGTGTAACTGAATGTGATGGTGTGTGTTCAGATCTAATGTGATGGTGTAGCTGAATGTGATGGTGTAACTGAATGTGATGGTGTAACTGAATGTGATGGTGTGTGTTCAGAGCTAATGTGATGGTGTAACTGAATGTGACGGTGTAACTGAATGTGATGGTATAACTGAATGTGATGGTGTAACTGTGATGTGTTCAGAGCTAATGTGATGGTGTAACTGTGATGTGTTCAGAGCAGGGACTGTGTCCGTTTGGGCCCCCCTGCGGCAGGTGATGATGTTCAGGTGCGCTGGACAGATGGTCTGCTGTACGGAGCGACGTTTGTAGCATCACACACCATCCCCATGTACCAGGTACACACACGCACGCACACACACACACCATCCCCATGTACCAGGTACGCACACAAACACACACACACACACTCACACACAACTCTCCTCCTCTCCCCTCCCCTCTCTCCTCCTCTCCCTCCCCTCTCCTCTCTTCTCTCCCTCTCCTCCTCTCCCTCCCCTCTTTCTTCCTCTTCTCCTCTCTGTCTCACCAGGTGGAGTTTGAGGATGGTTCCCAGTTGTCTGTGAAGAGGGAGGACCTGTATAGTCTGGATGAAGACCTGCCGAAGAGGGTCAAGTCCAGACTGGTAAACTATCACATGACCTACACAGCCCTGTCACATGACCCTCACAGCCCTGTCACATGACCCTCACATCCCTGTCACATGACCCTCACAGCCCTGTCACATGACCCTCACAGCCCTGTCACATGACCCTCACAGCCCTGTCACATGACCCTCACAGCCCTGTCACATGACCCACACAGCCCTGTCACATGACCCTCACAGCCCTGTCACATGACCCTCACGACCTGTCACATGACCTGTCACATGCCCTGTCACATGACCTGTCACATGCCCTGTCACATGACCTGTCACATGCCCTGTCACATGACCTCACACAGCCATCTTGTTTGTGGTATATTTCCAACCCATCGTTTGGTATGACTTTGATGAGCGTAATACCTCATGTGACCTCTGACCCCTGCTGTGTCTCCAGTCAGTGGCGTCTGACATGCGCTTTGATGGGATCTTCACTGAGGAGGACGTGAAGCAGGAACCAAGGCAGCGTGTGCTTGACTCGCCGCTACGTGAGCTACGTAGAACAGTCTTACAAGAGCATCCTGGAGTACCTGGCCAACACGCATCTCGCACGCACGCACGCACAACACACAAACACACACACACACCACACAGACAGGCAGACCAACACACACACCACACATTCATCAGTCCACATATTGAATACGTACAACGACATACATACATAATAATTACATTTCCATCAATACAAACATGGAACTTCCCAGCACCCCCCTGCTCCCAGGACTGTCCCCAGGCTGGGCTGCCTTTCTCTGGCCACGCTAAGCAGCAGAGGCCCCTCTTGGCGTGAAGGCTCCCTGGAGCTCTGAGCCCCGGCTGGGATCAGAGCAGCTGGAGCCGGCCACCCCCGCTCTACCTCTCCTGATGGGATCCTCTCCCTCTATGTTAATTAGGAATGTACCAACTAGAAAAGACATGGGGGGGGGGCGCTAACCGCACCTCAGCGATCTGGAGCGTTTGTTTGTTTGTGGAGCTGCGTTGCTGTTGTTTTCATGTTGCTCTGTTGAAGCTTTCATTTCTCTGTTCCTCAACACGCAGCTTGTGTTCACTTCCTCAGTGTAAGGAGAGGAAGGGGGAGGGGAGGAAGGGGGGAGGAGGGGCGGGGTGAGAGAGGGGAGGAAGTCGAGGGAGGTCTTGTAAAGTACAGATTAAGGATCCACCACCATTCACATCAATTATCATTTAGAGATTAAATGATAAAAACTGCCTTCCTGCAGTTGAATGCTCTTACAATCTCTCTCTAGAAACCTCCACGTAAGTGTCTCCCCTGTAAGAGTGTCTCTCCCCCAGTAAGAGTGTCTCTCCCCTGTAAGAGTGTCTCTCCCCCAGTAAGAGTGTCTCTCCCCCAGTAAGAGTGTCTCTCCCCCAGTAAGAGTGTCTCTCTCCCCAGTAAGAGTGTCTCTCCCCTGTTAGACTGTCATCACTCTTACTCTCCACGTTCCTGTTATGGATGAACAGAGCAGAACTTCTGTCTTTCTCAATGTTTGTTTTCATCCAAGTTTGTTATCAGATATCTCAGTTTTGGTACCTTATTTAAACCAATCTGTCTCAGGAGGGCTAGCACACACACACACACACACTCACTCACACAAACACACGCACACGCGCACACGCACACACTCGCACGCGCACGCACACGCACTCGCACACGCACACACACACACTCACACACACACACGCGCTCACAAACGCTTACACACACACGCTCACACACACACGCTCACACACACGCGCACACACACACACACGCTCACACACACACACACTCGTTGGCTCACACACACACACACACGCTCACACAAACTCGCTGGCTCACACACAAGCTTACACACACTCGCTCACTCACACACATGCGCACACACATGCTTACACACGCTCTCACACACACACTCACGCTCTCACACACACACACGCAGGCTCACTCAAACACACACACGCTCACACACACTCGCTGGCTCACACACAAACTCACACATGCTCACACACACTCGCTCACTCACACATATGCGCACACACATGCTTACACACGCTCACACGCTTACACACACGCAGGCTCACACACACGCACGCTCTCACACACACACTCACGCTCTCACACACACGCAGGCTCACTCAAACACACACACGCTCGCACACACGCAGGCTCACACACACACACACACACGCGCTCACACACACACACACATGCCCATACCTCTTAAGCCATGGCGTTCTGAGTGCTCTAGTCAGGAAACCGCTTCAGTAAAGATCTGACTTGAGAAAACATCAAGTGTCTGTGTGGTCTGTTCTAGTCTCAAATGCGAAATCGGAAAAGGTTCCACAGGACAAGATTCTAGAACCTGTGCATGTTTGTTTTGGTAGACGTTTCTTATCAAGAACCTTCTTGTATTTACAGCCTTTATCAGATCGTTATAGCATAAACACTGTGTATAGTGAAAATGCACAGTCATTTAAGTTAAACATTAACTTAGACACTGGCTCAGGACGATAGCCTGTGAACTGTTTGAACACAGGCTGTCTGAACACAGGCTGTCTGAACACAGGTTGTCTGAACACAGGTTGTCTGAACACAGGCTGTCTGAACACAGGCTGTCTGAACACAGGCTATCTGAACACAGGCTGTCTGAACACAGGCTGTCTGAACGCAGGCTGTCTGAACGCAGGCTGTCTGAACGCAGGCTGTCTGAACGCAGGCTGTCTGAATACAGGCTGTCTGAATACAGGCTGTCTGAACACAGGCTGTGAACACAGGCTGTCTGAACACAGGCTGTGAACACAGGCTGTCTGAATACAGGCTGTTTGAACACAGCCTGTCTGAATACAGGCTGTGTGAACACAGGCTGTGAACACAGGCTGTCTGAACACAGGCTGTGAACACAGGCTGTCTGAACACAGGCTGTGAACACAGGCTGTCTGAATACAGGCTGTCTGAACGCAGGCTGTCTGAATACAGGCTGTTTGAACACAGGTTCTCCACACCTGCACAGTGACTAGAGGAGTCAACTGAAGAACTGAAATGTCAAATATGACATACAGGAAGTTCAGAAAGTGCATCTGTTGCTGGCTTCCTGTTTCCTGTTTCCTGTGTGTGTGTTGTGTGTGCGTGTGTGTTGTGCGTGCGTGTTCTGTGTGCGTGTGTGTGTGTGTGTGTGTGTGTAGTTATAATTACATGCTTTGTTCTGATTTGTAAGAAAGGGACCGGCTAAATAGGGAGAACATTCATTTATGAGTGTTTTTAATGACTCTCCTCTCTCCTAAAGACATGCAGAGATTGTTGGACTTTTTTCTGGCTTTCACTTTGAATCTAAAATGCGGAATGTCAGTACTCACTCCTCACCCTGACTCACCTCACTCCCCTCGTTCTCTTCTTTCTCATCCCCTCCTCCCCCTCCTCTCTCCTCCTACACCTACTTCTCCTAAATCCCTCCCCTTTTCCCTCCCTTCATATTAGGATCTGCTGACAGATGAGCTGGCATGCCAGGCCTCAAGCTGAAACACTTTGTGTCTAGAGTGCATAGGTCTTGTTTGTCTCTCTTTCTCTGTCTGTCTCTCTTTCTCTGTCTGTCTCTCTTTCTCTGTCTGTCTCTCTTTCTCTGTCTCTCTTTCTCTGTTTGTCTCTCTTTCTCTGTCTCTCTTTCTCTGTCTGTCTCTCTTTTCCTGTCTGTCTCTTTCTCTGTCTGTCTGTTTGTCTTTGTCTGTCTGTCTGTCTCCCTCTTTCTGTCTCTCTTTCTTTCTCTGTCCCTGTCTGTCTTGTTTGTTTCTGTCTGTCTGTCTCCCTCTTTCTGTCTCTCTTTCTTTCTGCACTTCTGTAGGCTTTACTCTGGAGAGATACCCTCCTGTAGGGTGACCCTCTAACCCTGCTCCAGGAGAGATACCCTCCTGTAGGGTGACACTCTAACCCTGCTCCAGGAGAGATACCCTCCTGTAGGGTGACCCTCTAACCCTGCTCCAGGAGAGATACCCTCCTGTAGGGTTACACTCTAACCCTGCTCCAGGAGAGATACCCTCCTGTAGGGTGACCCTCTAACCCTGCTCCAGGAGAGATACCCTCCTGTAGGATTACACTCCAGCCCTGCTCCTGGAGAGATACCCTCCTGTAGGGTGACACTCTAACTCTGCTCCTGGAGAGATACCCTCCTGTAGGGTCACACTCTAACCCTGCTCCTGGAGAGAGACCCTCCTGTAGGGTGACCCTCTAACCCTGCTCCTGGAGAGATACCCTCCTGTAGGGTGACCCTCTAACCCTGCTCCAGGAGAGATACCCTCCTGTAGGGTGACCCTCTAACCCTGCTCCAGGAGAGACACCCTCCTGTAGGGTTACACTCCAGCCCTGCTCCTGGAGAGATACCCTCCTGTAGGGTTACACTCTAACCCTGCTCCTGGAGAGATACCCTCCTATAGGGTGACCCTCTAACCCTGCTCCAGGAGAGATACCCTCCTGTAGGGTGACCCTCTAACCCTGCTCCAGGAGAGATACCCTCCTGTAGGGTGACCCTCTAACCCTGCTCCAGGAGAGATACCCTCCTGTTCATTTCAACCTTGATAATAAACAAATAAAAACAGGATTCCTCTTTACCAGAAAGCTGTTGACAAGTGAGTGAGGTGGTGAAGTCAGACTAAGGTCACGATTAAACAAGATCCAGTAAACTATCAGTGGTTGTGAAACAGGAATAAACAGACTAATTTCCCTTCCAGCATGAGTGTCGAGGGTGGAGACAGAGTCATGTGACAAGACAGGTTCTGTGGTTCATTTGTTTTAATTAAAGTACAGAAACATAAGTTACTGTGTTCTAAGGTCAAAACACAAGTTACTGTGTTCTAAGGTCAAAACACAAGTTACTGTGTTCTAAGGTCAAAACACAAGTTACTGTGTTCTAAGGTCAAAACACAAGTTACTGTGTCCAAATAAGGTACAAAAACATAAGTTACTGATGTTTAAGGTCAAAACACAAGTTACTGTGTTCTAAGGTCAAAACATAGGTTACTGTGTTCTAAGGTCAAAACACAGGTTACTGTGTTCTAAGGTCAAAACACAGGTTACTGTGTTCTAAGGTCAAAACATAGGTTACTGTGTTCTAAGATCAAAACATAGGTTACTGTGTTCTAAGGTCAAAACATAGGTTACTGTGTTCTAAGTTTACAACATAAGTTACTGTGTTCTAAGGTCAAAACATAGGTTACTGTGTTCTAAGGTCAAAACACAAGTTACTGTGTAATAAGTTTACACCACAAGTTACTGTCTTCTGAGGTTACAACGTACGTTACTGTGTTCAGTGCAGAAGTTTCACCACAACCAACCACCACTTCTCGTCCACCCTCGGAACTCTTAGAATGTGCCCTAATGATGATGTAACTTCCTGTTAACGGTTCCATCTTGAGTCATGTGTTTCAGGGTCACACGTGTCAAAACAACACTAGAGTTTATTCTTCTTTTTTTCAACCGTGACAAACAAATGCTTTTATTTTTGAACTTTCATTAAATATTTTTAATTTAGAATTTTTTATTTATTTGAAGGTGTTTTGAAGTACAGTAATAATGTATTAATAATAATAATTATTATTATTATTATTATAGTAAAGTATTAATAATATACACCACATCTCTGATACTAGTCCAACTACTACAGGCGCTACTATTAATGCGTGCATGCGTGTGTGCATGCGTGCGTGCGTGCGTGCATGTGTGCATGTGTGCGTGCATGCGTGCGTACGTGCATGTGTGCATGTGTGCGTGCGTGCGTGCATGTGTGCGTGCATGTGTGCATGCGTGCATGCGTGCATGCGTGCATGCGTGCATGCGTGCGTGCATGCGTGCATGCGTGCATTATGTTTGTATCTTGCACGCATGTGTGTGCGTGAGGAGGTTGACAGGCTTAAATTTTTCCTTACGCCACATTCCTGAAAGACCTGCCTCAACAAGGCAGGAGAATACACCATGAATTCTGATTCTCCTGAACTCTCTCTCACTCACGCACACACACACACACACACGCACACACACACACACACACACACACACACACATTCACCTTGCAACAAAGATTAAAGAGATGTAACATCTTTGTTTACATACAAACAGAGAGAGTAGTAAGGAGAGAGACAGGGAGAGAGAGGGAGAGAGAGAGACAGAGAGAGTAGTAAGGAGAGAGACAGGGAGAGAGAGGGAGAGAGAGAGACAGAGAGAGTAGTAAGGAGAGAGACAGGGAGAGAGAGAGACAGAGAGAGTAGTAAGGAGAGAGACAGGGAGAGAGAGGGAGAGAGACAGAGAGAGTAGTAAGGAGAGAGACAGGGAGAGTAGTAAGGAGAGAGACAGAGAGAGTAGTAAGGAGAGAGACAGGGAGAGAGAGGGAGAGAGAGAGACAGAGAGAGTAGTAAGGAGAGAGACAGGGAGAGAGAGGGAGAGAGAGACAGGGAGAGAATGAGAGACAGGGAGGGAAAGAGAGAGGGAGAGAGACAGACAGACAGGGAGAGAAAGAGAGAGAGACAGGGAGAGAGTGAGACAGAGAGAAAGAGAGAGACAGGGAGAGAGAGAGGGAGAGAGTGAGACAGGGAGAGAGACAGGGAGAGAGAGAGACAGGGAGAGAGTGAGACAGAGAGAAAGAGAGAGACAGGGAGAGAGAGAGACAGGGAGAGAGAGAGACAGGGAGAGAGTGAGACAGGGAGAGAGAGAGACAGGGAGAGAGAGAGACAGGGAGAGAGAGAGAGAAGGCTCTGCTGTCATCTGGCTGTGCTGTTGGAATCTTCTCCAGTTTTCTGGTTTTGATTATTCTTGTCTGGTTTCACACATTCAAACACATGATGATAATGATCAAACATTTGATCTATAAACATTCAAACAAAATCTCTTTATGATTATTTATACATCATTACATCTTCAAAATGATTATAATAAGCACACTGAACTGTCACAATCACCTCTCTCCCCTTCCCTCCTCCCTCTCTCCTCTCTCCTCGCCTTCCCTCCCCCTCCCTTCCTCCCTCTTCCCCGCTCTGCCTCCCCCCCCCCTGCTTCATGTGTGTGGTAGTACACTGCATAAGTCTCATCTTAGCCTCAAGGCTTCAAGTCTGTTCTGTCTATCACATGATCAGGCTGACCTGTGATAGTCTGTTCTGTCTATCACATGATCAGGCTGACCTGTGCTGGTCTGTTCTGTCTATCACATGATCAGGCTGACCTGTGATTGTTCTGTCTATCACATGATCAGGCTGACCTGTGATTGTTCTGTCTATCACATGATCAGGCTGACCTGTGCTGGTCTGAGAAATCTAGGTCCGGCATCACACAATCCATTTAACCCTTCCACCCCCTCCTCTGTCCCACTCTCTCTCTCTCACTCCCTGTCCCACTCTCTGTCTCTCTCTCTCTTCCTCTCTTCTCTCTGTTCACTCCCTGTCCCACTCTCTGTCTCTCTCTCTCTCTCTCTCTCTCTCTCTCACTCCCTGTCCCACTCTCTGTCTCTCTCTCTCTCCCTGTCTCTTACCTCCTTCTGAACTCCATCACTTTCTCAGTCTTTCTCAGTCTTTCTCAGTCTTTGTCTGTCTTTCCCTGCGTCCCTCCTCCTCTCTCGTTAAACCACCTTTCTGAGCTGATGTTGCTTGTTAGGGATCCACAGCAGAGCTCTCTGCTCCAAGACTCCATACCTACAAAAACTAATGAACTTTGTTTCACTTTCAGTCGCATCGATCACTAAGAGCTGGTGTTGACCAGCGCCGCACCAGAGTACAAAAACCAACATCATCATTATTATGTTTTCCTTCACTTCATCATGATTAATTTTAGCTGTTTATACTGTATATATATATATATATATGTTCTATGTTTGCACTTCCCTGCCACAGTAAATTCTGTGCTTGTGTATCTTGCACGGCGAATGAAAACCGATTCAGATTCCGATTCTGATTAATCTGATGTTTTCTCACAATGTTTGTTTGAGTGTTGCCTGTCCATCTCCCCCCCACCACCCCCTCACAGAGGCTGCAGCTGTTACTGGCTAACCAAAAGGAACATTTACACAAGGTTTCAAAAGGACAAGGTCAGGCCCTCAAGGTTGGACTGTTTTTGAAAATGTGTTTTCAAAAACAGCGCCTGTTTTAGAAAGACAGTCCGGGCTATCATCTGATTGTTACAATGTGAAAGACAGTCTTTGCCCTCAGAGATATTGTACACACCCAACAATATGACATTTTAATGCTTTGAACCTGTGTCCAGCTGGTCATTCACTGAGCAAGAGTTTTTATCTAGAACACCACAGAGGAATGAGATCGACACCTGGAACACTGTTATCAACACGTGACTGTACCACTACTGAGGTGTACCCGTACCTGATGCACACACACACACACACACACACACAGATACACACACAGACACATGGATACACACATAGGTACATACACACATGGGTGCACGCACATGGAATGCTGTAGGAGGGGGAGAGAAAGGGAGGGATAAAGGGGGAGGGGACAGGAGAGATGGGGGAGTGTTTTTTTACCAATCCCCCACTCCTTTGGTTTTCCCTGCAGGGCAGGAGGGCTGACTGCAGACTGTTGGAACCTCCAGTCTCATAGTAGAACACAGTGAACACCATTAGACACATCCAGTAGGATGGAGTGTTTAGAACCCTTAATGACTGTTTAGAACCCTTAATGACTGTTTAGAACCCTGTGGTGTCTGTTGAGAACCTCATACTCACCTCTAGTACCCTATGACCACCATTTCTCACGATTGAGGAAGGGAAACTGTTCACATAGTCATATAGCAACCACCAGCGAAATCCTGTCTAACTTCTGGTATTTAAGATCATGTACAGACCCAAGATGTTTCAGTTGGACATTTTCTTCCTGCAGCAAACACTTTTCTAGCTGGTTTGGTTATGGTTTGGTTTGGTTCTGGTCTGGTTCTGGTCTGGTTCTGGTTTTGTCTCTTGAAAGCCACGCAGAAGGCAGTCGGCCAAAGATCACCATCTTCATCTATGATTCAAATGTCACGGTTATCCATTACTTCTGCCTGGTCACACGCTGCAGACACTGCTGTGTATAAGGCCTTCTGAGCAGACGAACCTGAACCTACTCTGAGAGGGAGGGATCCTGAGTCGAGCGCACCCAGAGCGCACCCAGAGCGCATCTAGAGCGCACCCACAGCACGCCCAGAGCACAGACCACAAGAACCAACAAGTACATGCTGTTCAGAAGCTTCCGGAGTCACACAATAACTCAACTGACTAACCAGCACCAACACCCCACGTTACCCTCGTAGTTTTAATCGGAAACTACCCTTCAGCATGTGTGACTGTTTCCACACACAACTGCACACACACACACATACGTACACACGTAGACACGTACACATTTTCATTTTTGAAACCAAATAAACCTGCTTGTTTACACACATACGTACACACGTACACACGTACACACGTACACACGTACACATTTTCATTTTTGAAACCAAATAAACCTGCTTGTTTACAGGATGTATCGGTAAGCTGTTTCTGGGAGTGTGCAGTCTTGGCCTTTATCAGCACTAGACAGCATCTCTCCCTGTGAGCTGTTAACCCTAACCTCCGTCCATCTCCACGCTCGGCCCCCTGGGAGCACACAGAGAGATACCAGGATGATACCAGGAGATACCACACTTGGACAGCGATACCATCTAACTCTGTGGTGACCCACTCTTGAGAAGAGGAACTTAGAGAACTGTGAGTGATCTGGTTAGAAGCCCCATGAGTGATCTGGTTAGAAGCCCCATGCTTGTGTGAACTCCTGCCGTGCGTGTGAGGGTTACGGTGCGCGTACAGGAAGTAAGGGTTAGGGTGCGCGTACAGGAAGTGAGGGTTAGGGTGCGCTTACAGGAAGTGAGGGTTAGGGTGCGCGTACAGGAAGTGAGGGTTAGGGTGCGCGTACAGGAAGTGAGGGTTAGGGTGCGCGTGTGAGGGTTAGGGTGCGCGAACAGAAAGTGAGGGTTAGGGTGCGCGTACAGGAAGTGTGAACAAGGTTTGATTTTTGTGGCTGTTGAGGATCTTTTGGGACTTTGTCATTGGGTTGTGTTGACCACTGAGGCTGAGGCCAGACTGAGGCCAGACTGAGGACTGAGTTATGACCCTGTAACCCAAGACTACAGATATCTACCGAAATACCGCAATAGGGTCCTTTGATAGGTGCACGTTGAATGATGTCACTTCCTGTCATTGTTGAAGACGATGTCAAAACAATCTGAAGTTAATACAGTCTGTAAACAGTTCACGTTCAGCAAAACCAAATTGATGTTTTATGGAAAAAGAAACAACCCCCCCTCCCTCACCCCCTCACCCCCCACCCCATCACCCCCCC
This sequence comes from Plecoglossus altivelis, assembly GCA_036571765.1. Classification (NCBI taxonomy): domain Eukaryota; kingdom Metazoa; phylum Chordata; class Actinopteri; order Osmeriformes; family Plecoglossidae; genus Plecoglossus; species Plecoglossus altivelis. Next base: position 15,791,956 of record BROE01000001.1, read on the forward strand.
CAACCCCCGACCCACCATGCTGACACGAGAGACACTAGATACTCCATGGTTGTAGAATGAGTGCTTCAGAATGTCGCGACTCATCATGTAAAATATGAGCTCCTTTTGTCTGCTATGACGGCAGAACACAGTCCAACTCTCTCTCAAGCCCTTTTGTTATGTTGACAATGAGCGTAAACAAGGAGTGTGTCTAAATAGTTAGTGTGTGTCTGTTGTGGGGATGTGTGTGGTGTGTGTGGTAG